>CATOBL010000018.1:0-25447 GCA_951394255.1 Polyploca ridens
AGCCACCATGTAACTAGCTTAGTTTATAATGACTGGTACCTGAATAGTTGTATCGGAGTAACCATGGATAAACCAAGGGGTGCGTGGTATATAGGAGTGACACGCTCTGGGATGGGAAAGGACGGCCAGCCAGCCGCAGCCAGCTGACCACAATCGACCGACTGTTCAGCCTATAGCCAATATTGGAGAGTGGGAAGACGGGTATCATAGAGAGGGATGAGCGTTGGTGTATGTTGAGCGCTGGGCTATTATTTTCTTCTTTCGTATTTTGGTTTTTTGTTCCTGGGTTGATTTTCGTTATTTCTTTGTTGTTCGTTTGATTAACTTCCTCCATTCAAGACCTCGATCTCAGTGAGTATAGCTTCTGTGGTTGAGAGGCTCCGTCCGTGTCGCTTCCATGTAGCTTCGGTATGTGCTTGTGTGTTTCTTGTTCTTCGTTATTATTCTCGATTCAATTTGGTTTCCTCAGGCACAACATTCAGCGAGGTTATTGGTATAGTAATCAAAATAATCCAAATCAGGCGCCGATTGGTCTCTCTCGTAAATATCTATTTTCTGGGTTTAGTTTTTGGTGTGCTGAAAGGCCGTAACCAATGGGACTATAGTCGTTCAGATGTGTGCTTGGGCACTTAAGTATGGGTTAATGGGATGAGAAACTTCCAGAATATTTAGTTACATACCATTTTGTGTTTCCGAAAGTAGGAGTATTTTTGATTTCCTATCGCTGTCTATCAAGCTGTGTGTATGAATTTTCGTGTTGTTAATCTGGTCGCAGGTGAGCATTTTGTCCTGGTTTAATTAATTTTCAGCCCCATTGTTTTCATCTTGCATATGATTTATTTTTATATATAGCCTATTTTTGTGTTTAGTTGATACTGTGATGACGTCGTCGTCCATAAATATTGTATTACTAGTAAATTCCTATAAAGGCCGTTAGATTCTTTCGTCGTGGATTAAATGCAGGTCGTCTCCCTTGACAAACACGTGGTTGATTGATTCCACCTATCAAGCCGCAGGTCGTGGGTTCGGTTGCCATCTAGGACATGCATTTGTGTGTGTTCATGAAAGTGTTTGTATGTCCTGAGTCTGGGTATAATTATATATATTTAGTATCTATCTATAAACAGAATAGTAGTATATGTAATATACCAGTAATCTGGTTTCCATAACGCAAGCTCCGCCCAGTCCGGGTTAGGTATTTCTTCGTCCAGTGTATTTTACACTTCGTACATCAGGAGTGTAGTGAGGCATGGCGAAGGAGCTCAGTTTCCTTTTTCCCGCGGGTCCATGCTTTTTTTCCGGGTCCATGTTTTATGTTTACATGGAACTGTATGTCCTTATAGTGTATTGTATCTTTAAGTACTGAGATGTCACGCGTCGTGATGCTTCTTCAATGTCAGAAGCTAGAGCGTATATTGGAGATAAGTATCTTCGATTTTCATCCATTATTCTAACAAGTGAAATGCTACTGATTTTCCTGGTTCCTCAGTTGAAAGAGCGTATGGTGTTTTCAGACATGCCGGCTTATTCTTGTGGTTAGCTATTTCTTCTGGGAGTGCGATGACGATGCTTTGAATAGTTTACTATAGTTTTTTGCATTGCTGTTTTATTTACTCCGCATTATCTCCGCAATAAGTAGATATCCTAATGGGCTTTTGTTTCTCCTTTTTGATTTGTGGTTTGTTTAAGTTTGAAGTAGTGTCCTCCCTTTTCAAGTTTTTTACACTTTAATGTCAGAATTAATTCTTTGAATAACAACGTTGTTATGGGGCGCCTGTCCCATCGGTGAGCTAACTAACAGATTTAGTACCCGTTTCCGGATACCATCACATTTCCCATGAGTTTCATGCATTGAAAGCGAGTATATTTTGTGAATATATAAATTATTTAAATAACACATGCATTTTCGCTTTGCTTTTGCTTATTGGATTCTTGTTTCTTTGATTTTTTTCCGGTTTGCCAGAACTTCTTGAAGCTTTGCGTTCGGGTGCCGTTACTTGCTTCTTCTACGTGACGTTGCCAGGATTTGTTTTGCATTTGTACAGGGTAATGTACCGGTTTTGCGATATTGCAGTGAATTATTATGAATTTTCTTCTTGGATTCATCTACTGTCTTATTGGATTCTTGTTTCTTTATTGAGTTTAATGGGGTTGATTTTCTGACATTCTTATTTACGATCAGTGAATTTACGTAATTAGGTATTAGATATTCTAAATGATTATGGAATGGGTTAGTGAAAATTGTCAACACCTATATGATCCAGTTGGGATGATTTTGTTTCCGGTTTGCCAGAACTTCTTGAAGCTTGTGCATTCGAGTGCCGTATCTTGTTCCGTCTATTTAACGTTGTCAGGATTTGTGTTGCGTGATAGTGTACATATACCATATTTCAGTGCTGTAGCGTGGGTCTCTCTCTCGTATTGTTTGTCCTGAGCATTGAGATCGCCAAGATATTTTTTAGCCATTTTTGATGTTTTCGGATAGTTCTATAAATGCCGTGACGTGAACATGAAGGTTTTATTGGGTATATATGTATACCTTTCAAAGTATGTTTGTTTTTTGCACTTGTTGGGTCACTAGAGGGTGGTTATTCTGGTAAGAACCATGAGTCCGCGATGTTACAATCTTCATCTAAGAGTAATGCCTTTGTCATTGCCTTTTCTTGCAGGTATAATTTTTTTTTTTTTTTATTATTCGTGTCTTGCTAAATTCCACGTTTGTGATTCTTATTGGTATGTTTTGGAGCTGTGAGTATGTGCGTTAGACTTTGCGCTTCGGCTCAAAATACCGGCTAGTGCCATCGGGGCAGTTTATACTAATTACGGTATGTTGAGTTGTCTGCATATTCTGCTTTTGTATGGCAATCAGCTCGGCAGTATCTTCAGATGCTCCATCTTGCATTCCGGTGGTAGTCATCAAGCTAGGTGTTTGTACTTGCCTGTAGGGAAGAGCTTATAGGCTAAACTGAAATAAAATGAGCTATTGAACCTCTTTAGTGGATCTAACATGCTATGGTTACGCAAGTAGGTTTGTGTTATATTATAGAGTAACTTCAATATTATACATATTGGAAGGATACATTTTAAGAATCGCACCGATACTAAAGCAGCCCCATTGACCTTTTTTTTGTTTCAACTACTTGGAATGTTTACGACTTTCTTGAGAGTTTTTGTTTGGCGTCAGTCGCATATTGCACGTGTTCTTGGCGTTTCCCGCCGCGATTGTCAAGTAATAATTATTCTTTTGTTTGAGTGGTGTTTTAGGGCTCCGTACCTCAAAAGGAAAAAAGAACCCTTATAGGATCACCCGTGCGTCTGTCCGTCCTTCACAGCCGATTTGCTAAGAATCCAATGGACCGAACTAAAACCTGGTACATACACGTATGAGTTTCTATGACCCCAACACTGACGGGTAAATCTGTCAACAATGCGCATACAAACCCAGTTGGAGTCAATGGGAGAACACGTATTACAACCGCAATGTCAAGCTTGTGCGGATCCCTCTCCATGTGAGTTCAACTCGCACTTGACCGGTTGTTTTTTTTTTTTATTTTTTTAATGGTGTTAGTGGGCTTTTTTGTGTTACAGAAAGTTAAATTATTAGTTAACAACCAGATGGCTAAGCGATCCGCCAGAGATCATTTGTGTAGAAAATAGATACTTAAAGTTATGGTTGGATTGGTGTTCAGTTTTTGTCGTAGTTTTAAATTAAATGTTTTCCTCACCGAAGCGTCTATTCTAGTTACTTGATAAGAGATTTAAGCAGAATATGCTCTGATTTTGATAGCTATGCTAGAGTCAACAAACGCATCAATTTAAAAATCATAATATGAAGTCGTGGTTTACGTAGGTATATGCATTTTATGACGTTCTTGGGATAACACTTTAACGGCTAAGCTGACACTAATCAAATCTCCAACAAATTTTACACCGACGCTGTGTTGTCTTTACGTCCACTGCTTCCGAAGGCCAAACCCGAGGGTGACAGTCAAGGCCGAATACTTTGGCTTCTATATCGATCCCGTCGTAAGTAGATCTTTTGTTATGCGATGTCGAGAAAAACGTCCATGACAGACGGACGCCGGACGTTTCTATTACTATAGTACATACAAACAAAAAACCTGTTAGGAAAGCTGTAACCGTCCATCCTTCTGCTGATTAAATCTTATAGATATATTCTACATCACATTGTACGGGGTACAGGTAGACTGAGCGAATCAGTTTCCCGTATATTAAAGGCCAAGCAATTAGTTCCTTAACGTCGGAAAGCTGACGGTCTGAGCGCCAGCATAAGCGGTCAACTTCTTGGAGATAAACACCAAGACCCCTGCAAGACCTAAAGGTAACCCACTGATACTCTTACGATATCAGCCACTGTAAATACTGCGATACACTGGCAGCTACCCGACAACAGGCCGTTATTCGGCGTTCAGGGCAGAGCGCCTTCGTAGGTACTTGTGGCCGATACCATGATGGTGCTTATATGCCACAGTCTCAGCTGCGATGCAACCTAAGCTTTATCTAGTAGAGGATTTATAAGGAAAGATCTCACCAAATCGCCTCGATGCTCGCCAAACTTGACACTCACTACACGGCACTCAGGGCGATACGCGCGAAAAAAGAAAAAATAAATGTGCTCCCCGGGGTGCACCGTCTAGGGACCGAGCGACCACTTGTAGGCGACCGCTGTCGACCGAGGTTCGAACCGAACTCCGCTAAATAAATTGACTTGAAAATTAAACATATTCTTAAAGAGTCGGTAAATTAATATATCTTCCTCAAACAGCACAAGTCGTTGTTCATCGCAATACAACAACTTGAAACTTCGACTCTGCTATTTGTGCTGAAAATTAACTTCACTTCAGTACACTTAAGAATTCCGGCACTTTCCCGTTCAAAGAATTTAAAGCTGCTCTTTATTTAATTTGGCCTTTTCTGGTGGAAAAGCACTGAGTTTTTTGATGCATAATGCATGTTACTTGCGACTTTAGAAAATGTATACAAAATTGTATACAATTTTGGCATTTAATATAACCAAATTATGCGATGATTTGATTTATTTTCAAGATGAGCTTAGTTTTTCCGCGCCTACTGAAAGGGGCCATTTAAGTATTACCTAAGCAGAATTTTATTAATTTTGAATCCCCTTCCCCTTTTCAGCAAAAGTAAACAAAGCTCTTACTCCCCCCCTCCTATGCTTAACGTAAGATTTCTTTATTGTTATTCACGAGCATTATCATAACATGATAATAATTCAATATAAATGATAATAAAATTTAGAAAGAAAGTTCAAATTAGAATGTAGGTACTAAATTTTGCAGAGGAATCAGAAAAAGTTAATAACCTGACCTGACCCATTCATCCCTCATATCATCAAAATAATCAAAGCAATTACCTCTTACATCCCTTTGGTGCCTACGTAATACTAGTACGTAATATTAAAGCTTTGGCCTTAATTTCAGTCACACTGCTACTAGATGTTCCACTAAGGAAGAGTTTTTCAACCCCTAAGGTAAAGTAAGGGATCGACGAATAAAATTTTATTTAAAATGTCTCTACTAGACGACACTAGGTTAGAACGTGCTGGCTGTAACGGTCAAAGGGTTGAGCGGCGCAATTACATCTCTGTTTGTTTATAACAGGTGGAGATTTCGTATGGCATATTTTCGAAACCTATGTTGGGTTAGTCACGCTGAACAACTTTTACTATGGGACCAACTTTTACTATGGGACCAACACTGAATTCTCGAAAATTTTTTTTTACTTTACATACATTATGATCGAGCAAGGTTGACATTTACTATGAAGAGTAAAATTTTTTTTTTTGAGAATTCACCATTGGTCCCATAGTAAAAGTTGTTCAGCATGACTAACCCAACATAGTTTTCGAAAATATGCCATCTCGAAGTCTCCACCCAGTATAGCAACATCTTTTTAACCCTTCAAGAATATGAAGTAGGTAAAGTAGAGCTCAATTAAAGTTGTTTGTAGTTAGTCAAATAGATTTCTAATTAGGACTCTTAGCATCTTAATACCATTCTCACCCTGCAGTATTTTCTTATTTTTATTGATCGAGCAAACGAAGCGTTACCTTTTTAGTTTGGGTAAAAATGCTTTCGTATGTCTGTCCAGCTGTTCTCCTACAGCAGGGCTATTTTAAAACGCTCGGATTCGATATCGGAAACGGATTCAAAAACTACCGAGGCGATATTCCGCAATTGCTTTTTTAATTTCCGAATTCTAATATTTTTGATGTTTCTTTACGGAAATATCAATTTGATTAATCGAAAAGTTTTCAAAAATTATAATTGCGGAATATCGCCTCGGTAGTTTTTGAATCCGTTTCCGATATCGAATTCGAGCGTTTTAAAATAGCCCTGCTGGTCGCATTTCTCAACCAATTCTCGTGAAATTTTGTGAGCAGGTCCGGTTATTATATGGATATTTTTGTAGATTCGGTTTTTGAAATAAAATAATCACAAACTGAATCGACAAGGGATTTCCATTTATTGAGACTCGCGAGGTCTATAGCTCACAGAATTAGTTAAATATCATACACATAAACACACCAAGAGAATTATTTTCCTTCTCCAGCCTGAATACGAATTAAGCCCGAAAGTGTGCGAACAGCTCCCATACCTCTAGTCTTGTCCAAGTTATCAAGTTTAGTTTAAATTTGCAAATAGTTTAAGTTACTGGCATTCATGATCCAGCTTGTTGGATGATGCTCTTGTTGACAGATTTAGTGAAAAGACAAAGCTGTGTTATTTTTGAAGACTAAGTTACCCAATTGATTTGGGACCATAATAGCTTGGTTCTGATCCCAAATGATGGTATGGATCCGATGAAGACGCGCAGTTGTTAATCGTTTGAAATAATATCCCATTGGCTCGCTTATGGGACGAGCGACCAGTAACTATTTAAATGACAGAAATCTTATGAATGACTACTTTTGATAGCAAACTACGCTCCTTTTAAAAATTAATAAACTTTTTCACAAAAACCGGTCACTGATATTTATGTCACATAATTCCCGAACTTAAAGTTGGATTTTTCAAACGGCAAGCATGTTTGTCAATGAATGGCACCTTTATCACACCGCTAAGCCGGCTCGTAAACCATTTACGATCCTGAATACATAGTTGTTAGTGCAATAGTGGCGGGAGAGCTTGCTTTGCGGCTATTACTTCAATTTTCCAGATTTCTATGAAAGTGTAGAAATTGTGGTTTTAATTTACTGGAAGCTTAACTAGTTCGAAGTTCATTAGATTATGTTAAAGAACTTGTTAATGGAAAAATTTACGATCGGCGTAACAGAAAAACTTTTGGGTAAGCAAGTTCAATCTTAGGCTTCATCATCCTCTCTTTTGGGCGGATCAGTGGCCAAACGCAAGCCCATTCAATTTAAAAATAAGTTTTTTTTTAATAATTTTTAATACAAGATTTTTTTGGTGACTATTTTTTGTTGACTGTACTTTCATTGTCTTCCAATATACTTATGTATACCAAATATCAAGTCAATCCGACCACTGGAAGTGGGTGAAATTCAACTTGCAAGATTCCACCCGAACATACACTGCAAGTTAAATAAAAGCTTGCAAAAAACGTATTTAAAACGATGTATTTTGTATGAAAAAAGCAGCAAAAGAATGAAAAAGTTTGCAAGAGATCGGATGGTATATCTTTGATTCCGTGGAGTGTCGGCAGGTTGCTGGTGTTCAATGCCACATTTGTTGGTACATTTGCACCATCTGACTAACGTAAAGTTGCAGGCGCAGCTGCGGCCAGTGCGAAACGCTACCAGCCTGCTTGGAACCTTGCCGTCAATCGGAAACAGCGGCAGACTTGAGGAAATTGTCGTAGATTGTAATTTTTACATATTTCATGTATGTAAACACAATTTAAATATTTTAAAATTATGATACTTTTCATCTGTCCGTGAGCTAAAAATGGGGTACAAATTTTTCATCACGTATTTATATATAAATAAAACTACTCCCTCTTCCCGAGTATTGAAAATCAAATAACATTATTATTAATATTCTTTTTTTAGTAAAATAACTTATTATTACGTACGCTGTGTAATATTCTCATACATCAATCAAAATAAAATAATAAACAAAAGCTAACGAAAATAAAGTATCATAATGTAATCTCACCAAAAAATATACACGATATATATTTGAGGTCATTTGAACCTCAAGCGCTGTAGCGCTTTAGTAATATCGCAAGTCCAATTTATAAGGAAATCCCACATTCAGCGCAGGCATCTCATTTCGTATATTCTCCCGTGCCGCGCTGATGTGCTACATTGTGCAATATTGCATATTCCTGTTACTAGACGCTACAGCTTGAGAGAATTTGAGTAATACTTTTGCCGGGAAAATTTTCAATTGTTTCTGCTTTGTTGTCACTTCATTGTGGTGGTTATCACTTCTATAGTAAAACAGAAAATGGTGCTTATTACAGTATTACCCAACTAATAATGCGCGTCGTGAATCTTCGTTCGCACAGAAAAGAAAGTATGGCCCGAACATTGACGAAAGAATGCTTAAAACTTACAATCAACCTTAGATAACTACTATAAGGTTCATAATACACTGCAGCTGTTAGTTCCGTCTCACTCGCAAGTCACGCCCCTCCGCACGGCGCGCGCTAACATGGCGGCAGCTGCCGACCAATAGCGTTTCCCGCGCTTTGTAAATGTATCTTCTGCGCAGGTACATCGGTAAGCCATATTAGTTGGGTACATTGCATAGCATAAATCACATTACATATCTCTCTCTCAAACGTTATTAAAAAAGGAAAGTAAATATTTAAAGCTGGCAACTTTGTCTATGCCATTAGCATTTACGGCAATGTAGTGCTCTGTGGTAGCGACGTCGAATTCCGTGACTATGGTCCCGGGCTCGAATTCTACAATGAGATTAAGCTTTCAGTGAAGGAAAACATCGTGAGGAAACCATAGCACGGTGGTAGGGTACTTTGTAGTACCCGCCTGCCTGGCTACCATCCTCAATTTGAAAATCTGTCGCCAAGTACCTACCGGTATGTTTCGACAGCTGCACTTATTTGAGTGCTTACCACCTTACGCCACATCAAAACATACTAATTGGGATCAAACGGTCATTCCCGGGATAAAAAAGCCAGACAAATATCTTAATATGTCCTGCGTGTAAGGTCGCCAGAGCTAAATCGGGGTAAGGAAAGGGTCGATAATGCGTGAGCGATGTCCCTGGTGTTACCAATTAGGCGACCATATACATGTGTAGCGACATCTATCAGCCATCTATCAGTAACACTGAGATAGTTCACACACGGAAAGATAGATGGCGTGGCGCCACATTATCCTGCATCGCGCATACGAAGTTTTGTCCGACATGTACAGTTGGGCCGCTGTCCCCAGCCACGATGACCTAGCCTGGCGGAAGATCTTCCCTTTTAAATTGAGGTGTCATCAGTGGCGTGCATTGGTTTTCGGAGGAGGTAGGCAATCAAGTACTAGGAGAGTTTTATTGCATATTATCGGTGGTATTTCATCCAATAAAGATCAATCCACGTGCACTAGTGAAATGAAACGAATTATGTGTATCGTGATTTTACAAGTTGTCTCAAAAAGTTCGTGAAAAGTTTTAGTACAGTGACCACCATTTTACTAAAACAGGTCTGAACGGTGACAGATGCGGACTATGTAAAAGTTAATAATGTGCGGACTATATGAAAGTGATATTATAAATAAAATTTATGCGACTGAAGGACTTTGTGTCCATGGTCATGAACAAATATTTAAAAAAAGCCAAACTAGGGTTTCCAGCCTCGGTTGAATTGATCGATTTTTTAATCAATATTCGATCTTTTAAATCGTCTTTGGAGATACGGATCGATCTTAAGATCGCCACGAAATTAAAAGATCGAAAATCGATTTTAACGAGACCATAATATTCCATTTCGAATTTTCGAATCGATATTTTTTGCAGTTAAATATTAGTTTTTTGAATAAATTAGCACAAGTTACTCTCTTTCTCTCTCATCAATACCGAAATCGATGGGAGGGCGTCTAAATGGTTGTTTTTCTAAAAATCTCGACAGTGTAAGTTTAATGGAATAACGATATTCGTTTAATTATATTATTATTAGTGACCTAATAAACACTGCATTTTTAAAAATATTTTTTGCTACTAATTAACGAAGAAATGTATTTTATATCATAATATAAAATATAGATATTGATTTTCTATGGATCGATCTTTTATATATTTTAATTTTAATCGATATCAGTCACTTCGATTTGAATCTATCGATAATAAATTTTGTCAAAGTACGGTAACCCTTTGCAATGCCAGCCAAACCATAAATAAAACAATACAAATAAATTGCGAAGTTACATTTGAGTTGTTCTAACGTTGGTAAACTGTAGTTTTTTTAATTTGGCTGGGTTACTAGTGTCACAACAGAGTAGGTATGGTTACTTTTGGTCCATAAATCGCGAATGTCAAATGTCAGTGTGCTACGCATAGTAAAAACGTGATTTATGCTTTCGTCTTATTATCCTAAAGAAGTGTGTGTATGTGTATGCATATGCCGAAATCGTTTTAGTGTGCGTGAATTTGTTACACGAACTCGCGAGTGCCTGCGCGGCTAAGTTTGAAATTTTGTATTGAATGTTAGGTTAGAATTTTTATTTAAAATGATTATGTAGTTTAATTGAATCAATATATTATATTATTGAATCTTATGAGGTAAGCATTGCTTATTTGCCTATATGGAATGCACGCCACTGGGTGTCATCCACCTTGCACCTCCATACATGTTTGTCGATATTGTGGTATATATAAAAAAAACTCAAACAGAGTTTCTTTCGAATCTCAGAATTATATTAATCTTGTTCTCCAAAAATTAAAAACTAAAATGCACAGAAGTAGCTCAGCGATTTTATAATTACGAGATCACAGAGCTAGTTTGGTTGAAATTTAGTATGTAACTCATATAAAAGTGAGTAAAATACTAAATGGTTTATAATGCCACCGCACAACGTGATCTGGACTCGGTCCAAGTTTGGAGAGTCGATTTACTCTTGTTACAATAGTTGGCGTAAGTTACAAGCTACGTATATCACTATTTTATATGTCCACTTATATTTCAGTTATCGATTTACCGATGTTTTTATTTGCAATCAATTCCAGGTGTCAGTAAAACTTTTTGTGAATAAGAATTGAGCACTAGAAATTTTATCAGAATTTGTGCTTAAGAGATGGTCGCTTATTATTACAAATAAAAACCGGCCAAGAGTCTGAGTCTGACTCAAGCACCGAGGGTTCCCACCTTCCTTAGACGTATTATTTCATGGATGGGCCATAACTGTCGAAATTGCTGAGTTTCTTGCCGGAGTCTTCTCAGTTTAAGTGTATTCCGAACCGGTGGTAAATTCAACTGTATGTACCAATTTAACGTTCATAGGTGCCTTACTAGGGCCTAAACTGAATAAATGACTTTTTGATTTGATTTTGATTTTGATTTTGAAATAAACCATACAATATAACTGAATTTGTTTGTGAATAATTTTGATGATTACGAAAAAACTTTGGTAGTTAATTTTTTTTTATTTTTTAATCATAATATCAAAAACTACGCAAAAGAACATAAAATAATTGAATTGAAAATCCTTTCTTAGATTCGTTATTTATGGATCGTTTTACAAAATTTCAAGATTATAACCTTCCTACCCTGACCCTACCCTGCTCAGACCCTTCGGCGTAACCGGTGCGTGCATCTGTCGGTCAGAAAGATTCTCTTTCGTTATCTATAGATATAAAGATAAAAGAAGAAGATAATCAAGGTGTAAAAAATCTAACAGACCATTTGCATGTTAAGCTTATTCTATTCACTGCACTTGACGAGTTTGTTCTTTGTTGTCCAGTGAAACGCCTATAATTTGGACGGAATATTCAAATTACAGCGAGTGTACGAGTAAAAAGCGCAAAGTTGATCGGCAAACGACGAACTTTGACTCACACAAAAAGCATCACCGCCACATATGCACTTTGACGTCGAAATTCTATCAAAAAAGATACTGCACCGGTAATGAATTTTGTTTTTAACTGATAAAATAGCAGCATTACCGTTTTATTTTGGAAATTTTAGTTTGCACTAGCTTACGCTCTTATGGAAACATGTTTATTAATTTTAATCTGTTTTGTGAAGCAAATGTTTAAGGGAGGTAGGTAAATTGGGTTCTAATCGAGGTTGGGTTGGGGTTTAACGGGTAAGAACTCCCGTTCAAAATTCGGAACAGTCCAACTGGAGACTTACTTCCACCTTATAAAAGATCGCAGACAAAAATATTTTAATATGGTGTCAAAAAGGGGCTGTCAGATGGTGTTCTTGTCCTGCGGTGAGTAATGTCACCAGAGATCCATGAGGAGTTGATATGCTGATAGTGTGTGGACCAGCAGTGCTGTACCAAATCACAATGTGCTTTGTCCCTTCTACTGTAGCACAATGACTCCTTTGGACTCCACTTACCCCTTCTGGATGTGAAGATTTTTTTTTTTTTTTTTTTTTTACTGTTTATAGGCCTGTGTTTGACTGCAATCTCACCATGTTAAGTGATGATGCGGCCGAAGGTGGTAAGCACACAAAGCCTAGAAGGAACTGGCTCTCAAGTGCAGCTATCGGAACACACCGAAAGGTGCTTGGCGACAGATTTTCAACTTGAGGGTGGTAGCCAGCCAGGCGGGTACTACAAAGTACCCTACCACCGTGCTATGGTTTCCTCACGATGTTTTCCTTCACCGAAAGCTCAAGCTCATTGTAGGATTCGAACCCGGGACCTTCATCTCGGTATCCGACGTCACTACCACTGAGCTATCATCGCCTTAAAAATTTTTCAAGGTCCGTGACATGCGAATGAGTTATTTGGTATCTTTAGAGTACAGTAATCGCATACCATCGCAGAACGTATGTTAGTCCTATAAAAATAAAACCTGATCTTATAAATAGTTAAAAAAAAGTGCTAATATCAAATGTAATATTTTTTGTCGTAAAAATTCCACATCAAATTACAAACAAAATAAGTAAACAGACAAAGAGCTATGTGTGAACAACAAAAACGATACTGAAAAAGCACTCCCAGTCAGTAAAACAAGAATGAAATATGGCGTCTGCGATTCAGACGGAATGCAAATTCTCGGATCGACAAAGATTAATAGGAAATTCGACTCTCTCTTGATGGAGCAGGTGGCGTCGGATTTTTGCCCCGTTTTGACTGATAGTGTTAAACACAAAGATAGCCTGGAGGTGTTGAAATATTGCTTTGTTTGTGCTGTTTTCCTGGTAGGAAATTGGTGGATTTATTAAACATTGTTTTGGGATGCTTTTCATCATTTTTTGGTTTATAGCTTAATTTTGAAGCTTCAGTACACGCAAAATTTACTTATACAGCTCCAGATTAAGACGATCTTAAGTTTGATTCAAGAAATCAAAAATATCTTCCCGTTAAATAAAAATAAATAAATGATTTTGGGATTGCTTCTTGCAACGTTTTATGATTATAATAGGTCAACGAGAAATACCCAGGTTTTGATGAAAGAGTTTGCGAGACATAATTGCCACCCAGGCATCTTTTGATTGCGTTGGTTTACAGAATAGTGTATTTTAAACAATTTAGTAATATGTGATAATAATAAAAATTTAAATGAAATGATAGATCCACAAATAAAATGCCTTGCTGAGTTTCTTGCCGGAGTCTTCTCAGTAAGTGTACTCCGAAACGGTGGTAGGTAGATTCAACTGTATGAACGTAACGTTCATAAGTGCCTTACCAGGACCTAAAGTAAATAAATATTTTTAATAATTTTAACTTGATACCTTTATTCGTCGACAAAATGGGTCTTGACATATGGGCAAACTTATGGACGAACGGAGAACAAAGTGATCCTATAAGGATTTTGAGTTACGGATACCTAAAAACAGGGTAAGATCAGACAGGGCGCAAGTCACGTTCCTTTTTAAGAAATATTCGCTTATAGCCCAGGACTTTAAACGTGCTCGATAGATAGTATCATAGATTATCAACTGTCACGTTTGGCCTCAATCATTTTTATTTCAAATCCATCTGTTTCTCATAAAGGATAACGTGTGAGCCTGGATTTATTATCAGATCACAGAATAAAATGTCTGATAATGGTGCCGATTCTGTTGTAAATCGCACTAAACTAATTTTATTCACATCACATTTCTTTCTTATAAACATTATTGAAAAAGGATAGAACATATTTAAAGATGTCAAATTAGTCTTTGCCGTCTTCATTTGCGGGTATTTCGACGTAACTGCGATAGAAGGCGACTAAAATTTTGAAAAAAGCATTGGACTAATTTGACAGGACTAAATTTCTTACGTCCTTTTCTTATGTTATTTGTTAGAAAGAGACATAGTGAGACTAAATTAGTTTAATTGCAAAGAACAGAATCAGCACCAATATTCTAAAAACAATAATAATAATTTGTTATCGTTTTGCATTTCAGTATGGGGTGGCTCAAGTAAAACATACATGCTTGAGGTAGAAAGAGCCTAAAGGATGATACTGAATGTAGCCCTATTGTAGCCCTATTTAAACCTAGACTGTTCCCTACTTCATATTTATACGAAAAAGCAAAGTTTTTAACAGTAAGAAAACTTTACCGAATGGCGTGAACGTCTATGAATTCATAACGTGTGGTTTGTTTACTTATTTCAGGGTCATGAACGATTTTGATGTTTTTGAAGTGAAAACTTCTTTAGCGGTGTTGTGCACTTTTTGGGATGAATAAAAAATGTTAAACTCGCGTCAGATGTCACGTGACCCTGATCGAAAATTCGTAAGACGGAGGGAGAGTAGTTGCAAATTAGACTGTATTTATACTGGGGTTATGTTCAAATTCTTATAATATTCTCTAGCTAGCTGGAAGGTAGGTACCATTTTTGTTCCCATTTTAAGTTAATAAATTAGACTGTATTTATACGGGGGTTATGTTCAAATTCTTATGATATTCTCTAGCTAGCCTTACGGGAACAAAAATGGTACCTACCTTACGGTAGGTACCATTTTACCATAAGAAATCTTATTCAAAAGTATTATATGTACATGTATCTTGAACTAGCTTTCCCTTGTATAATAATAATAACACTATGTGAACAATTTCTAATTTCAAAAATGCACAACGTTAATATTCAAGTTTTCACTTCTGCCGGCACTCCCGGAGTGCAACCCGTTGTTTTTTTTTTCATTGAAACTGTTGACGTTCTGACAGGTTTATGTTGCTTATGAATTAACACATAAGCGACTCTATATGTTCTGTAAGCCTATTTCGCTCTGCTGTTACTCGCGGTATAGTTTCAAATGACTCACCTTATATAAACTCTTTTTTGTTTTCCTCTGCTTTAAATGCAGCTTATTTCGTTCCTTAACAATTAAAACAAGTTTTAAATAACACAAAACTTTCCAGAATGTTTGTCTTTGATAACAATGCGGAGGAAGGCATTTTGCGTCAACGAAGGTTCTCTCACGGAAAACTTTGCCCTGGACTGGGCGTGAGACTATAGGGTGTATATCTTTCATCGAAATATAAGGACAGCCTTATTGTCAGACTTAATTAGGTAATAGCTCGAGTAGTAAGGGTCATTAAAGCACGTTATGAACAACAGTAAACTGTGACAGTTGCGTTTAATTCCATCTTATTCAGCTAATGAGAGCAGAGATAGAGTGGGAGGGAGAGTACATACATTTCAATGGAGATAAAAACAAGAAATATTTTTTATTTATTTAGGTTTAAAGAATTTTATTATCTCAAAAGAAATTACATTTCACTTATATGAGAAAGTACATAAAAATAATTACAAATAAAGATAAAGTTAGCAGTGTGCGTTCATAAGTTTAGATACAATTTTTTTTTTTTTTTATTATCATGGAAACAACAGCACTTAAAATTAAAGGTACAGTTTGAAACATACTTTTAAAACATATTGTCTAAAATATTGCTTAAAAATATGAAAAGTTTTATTTTATACGATTGTTATTCAAAGGGTTCTGTAGTCAACAAGGAACCCGTATAGTTTCGCTATATCTGTCCGTCTATCTGTCTGTCTGTCCGCGGCTCAGACACTTGTTATGGAAAGCTGTAATTTGGCAATATGATCGGTATATTGGTGCCTTTGTAGCCTATGATATTTTTTTGACCGGCGTGAAGTTAGCAGCCAAAAGTTAGCAGCCAATATAATCCGACCAAATTAGGAAGAATCCAGAAAATTGCTTTATTTACCGTATTTACACTGGAAAATTGTTGAAAATATAAGAAAATGATAAAAACAATTGAAAAAAGGCCTAACAGGCGTTAAAATATTCTAAATAGACATGAATTCAGAATTAGCAAAAACACAAAGTATTTTGTAATTTAATCGGTTTTAAGAGTTCAAAAGAAAGAAAATTTAATTAATCACAAAAAAACACATAAAACCTTCGTACTGAATTAAGATTTTATGATCCCATGAAAGTTTCAGAGCCATAAATCGAACAAAAACAAACGTACGTAATAATCATAAGTTTTCGTTTCTTAAGAAAGAGTATAAGATATCAAAAATGGCATGGTGTCACTCTAGAAATGTATTTATTTAAAAGATATATAAGTATACTAAGTAAATAATAACCTTCTATGTATTTACCGAGGGGATAAATAGGTTTTATAGCCACCGGCAAAAATAATATCGACAAAAATCTTTCAATTGAATTTGATGGTAGATTTACCTCTCAAGACTTGTCTTTGTCACTCCAAGTATGTATTTAGATTATAGATACATATGTTTAGTAAGTAAATAACAGCTTTCTATGAACATAGCGAGGGGATAGCATATGTTTTTGAGCTGGCTGCAAAAAATTTATATCAAAAAATACCTACTTTGATTTTGATGGTAGATTAACATCTCAAGACTTGTCCTTGTCACTCCAAATATGTATTTAGATTATAGATACATAAGTTAACTAAGTAAATAACAGCATTCTATGAACTTAGCGAGGGGATATCATAGGTTTTTGAGCCGGCAGCGAAAAATATATCCACGAAAAATTCCACTTTGATATTTATGGTAGATTAACATCTCAAGACTTGTCCTTGTCACTCCAAATATATAAGGTGTAACGGAAAGGATATATACATCCGAAGGGGGTGAAGACTACATCAGGTACAGACTCTCTATAAAAAATTTCAGCTCAAAATACATAACTAAAAAATTCAAAAAATTTTTTTTAATTCAAGTTTTTTGAATTAAAATCATAACCAACATGTCACCGGTCAATGAGGGTCATTGTCATTTTGCGTCCCTTACTAATATTAATATAAATTTTTATCTTCCGCGATCTGTGCACCTCGTACCAAAAAAGTGGATTACTGTAATGTATATACAGTTTCCGTTACAGCCTGTATATTTAGATTATAGATACATAAGTAACCTAAGTAAATAACTACATTATATGAACTTAGCGAGGGGACATCATAAGTTTTTGAGCCGGCAGCGAAAAATATATCTACAAAAAATTTCACTTTGATATTGATGGTAGATAATCCCCTCAAGACTTGTCCTTGTCACTCCAAATATGTATTTAGATTATAGATACATAAGTTAAATAAGTAAATAACCACAATCTATGAACTGAGCGAGGGGATATCATAGGTTTTTGAGCCGACAGAGAAAAATATATTTAAAAAAATTCCACTTTGATATTGATGGTAGATAATCCCCTCAAGACTTGTCCTTGTCACTCCAAATATGTATTTAAATTATAGATACATAAGTTACCTAAGTAAATAACTGCATTCTATGAAGTTAGCGAGGGGACATCATAGGTTTTTGAGCTGGAAGCGAAAAATATATCCATAAAAAATTCCACTTTGATATTGATAGTAGATTAACATCTCAAGACTTGTCCTTGTCACTCCAAATATGTATTTAGATTATAGATACATAAGTTAACTAAGTAAATAACAGCATTCTATGAACTTAGCGAGGGGATATCATAGGTTTTTGAGCCGGCAGCGAAAAATATATCCACGAAAAATTCCACATTGATATTGATAGTAGATTAACATCTCAAGACTTGTCCTTGTCACTCCAAATATATATTTAGATTATAGATACATAAGTTAACTAAGTAAATAACCACATTGTATGAACTTAGTGAGGGGATATGATAGGTTTTTGAGCCGGCAGAGAAAAATATATTTACAAAAAAATCCACTTTGATATTGATGGTAGATAATCCCCTCAAGACTTGTCCTTGTCACTCTAAATATGTATTTAGATTATAGATACATAAGTAAACTAAGTAAATAACAACATTCTATGAACTTAGCGAGGGGACATCATAGGTTTTTGAGCTGGCAGCGAAAAATATATCCATAAAAAATTCCACATTGATATTTATGGTAGATTAACATCTCAAGACTTGTCCTTGTCACTCCAAGTATGTATTTAGATTATAGATACATAAGTTTCCTAAGTAAATAACTGCATTCTATGAACTTAGCGAGGGGATACATAGGTTTTTTAGCCACCGGCGAAAATAATATCGACAAAAAATTCCACTTTGATATTTATGGTAGATTTACATCTCAAAACTTGTCATTGTCACTCCAAATATGTATTTAGATAATAGATACATAAGTTTTCTAAGTAAATAACATCATTCTATGAACTTAGCGAGGGGATATCATAGGTTTTTGAGCCAGCGGCCGAAAAAAATAACGAAAAGATCTCTACTTTGATATTGATGGTAGATTAACATCTCAAGACTTGTCCTTGTCACTCCAAGTATGTATTTAGATTATAGATACATAAGATACCTAAGTAAATAACTGCATTCTATGAACTTAGCGTGGGGACATCATAGGTTTTTGAGCCGGCAGTGAAAAATATATCCACAAAAAATTCCACTTTGATATTTATGGTAGATTAACATCTCAAGACTTGTCCTTGTCACTCCAAATATATATTTAGATTATAGATACATATGTAACCTAAGTAAATAACTACATTATATGAACTTAGCGAGGGGACATCATAAGTTTTTGAGCCGGCAGCGAAAAATATATCTACAAAAAATTTCACTTTGATATTGATGGTAGATAATCCCCTCAAGACTTGTCCTTGTCACTCCAAATATGTATTTAGATTATAGATACATAAGTTAAATAAGTAAATAACCACAATCTATGAACTGAGCGAGGGGATATCATAGGTTTTTGAGCCGACAGAGAAAAATATATTTTAAAAAATTCCACTTTGATATTGATGGTAGATAATCCCCTCAAGAATTGTCCTTGTCACTCTAAATATGTATTTAGATTATAAATACATAAGTAAACTAAGTAAATAACATCATTCTATGAACTTAGCGAGGGGATATCATAGGTTTTTGAGCCAGCGGCCGAAAAAAATAACGAAAAGATCTCTACTTTGATATTGATGGTAGATTAACATCTCAAGACTTGTCCTTGTCACTCCAAGTATGTATTTAGATTATAGATACATAAGATACCTAAGTAAATAACTGCATTCTATGAACTGAGCGAGGGGATATCATAGGTTTTTGAGCCGGCAGAGAAAAATATATTTACAAAAAATTCCACTTTGATATTGATGGTAGATAATCCCCTCAAGACTTGTCCTTGTCACTCCAAATATGTATTTAGATTATAGATACATAAGTTACCTAAGTAAATAACTGCATTCTATGAAGTTAGCGAGGGGACATCATAGGTTTTTGAGCTGGAAGCGAAAAATATATCCATAAAAAATTCCACTTTGATATTGATAGTAGATTAACATCTCAAGACTTGTCCTTGTCACTCCAAATATGTATTTAGATTATAGATACATAAGTTAACTAAGTAAATAACAGCATTCTATGAACTTAGCGAGGGGATATCATAGGTTTTTGAGCCGGCAGCGAAAACTATATCCACGAAAAATTCCACATTGATATTGATAGTAGATTAACATCTCAAGACTTGTCCTTGTCACTCCAAATATATATTTAGATTATAGATACATAAGTTAACTAAGTAAATAACCACATTGTATGAACTTAGTGAGGGGATATGATAGGTTTTTGAGCCGGCAGAGAAAAATATATTTACAAAAAAATCCACTTTGATATTGATGGTAGATAATCCCCTCAAGACTTGTCCTTGTCACTCTAAATATGGATTTAGATTATAGATACATAAGTAAACTAAGTAAATAACAACATTCTATGAACTTAGCGAGGGGACATCATAGGTTTTTGAGCTGGCAGCGAAAAATATATCCATAAAAAATTCCACATTGATATTTATGGTAGATTAACATCTCAAGACTTGTCCTTGTCACTCCAAGTATGTATTTAGATTATAGATACATAAGTTTCCTAAGTAAATAACTGCATTCTATGAACTTAGCGAGGGGATACATAGGTTTTTTAGCCACCGGCGAAAATAATATCGACAAAAAATTCCACTTTGATATTTATGGTAGATTTACATCTCAAAACTTGTCATTGTCACTCCAAATATGTATTTAGATAATAGATACATAAGTTTTCTAAGTAAATAACATCATTCTATGAACTTAGCGAGGGGATATCATAGGTTTTTGAGCCAGCGGCCGAAAAAAATAACGAAAAGAACTCTACTTTGATATTGATGGTAGATTAACATCTCAAGACTTGTCCTTGTCACTCCAAGTATGTATTTAGATTATAGATACATAAGATACCTAAGTAAATAACTGCATTCTATGAACTTAGCGTGGGGACATCATAGGTTTTTGAGCCGGCAGAGAAAAATATATCCACAAAAAATTCCACTTTGATATTTATGGTAGATTAACATCTCAAGACTTGTCCTTGTCACTCCAAATATATATTTAGATTATAGATACATAAGTAACCTAAGTAAATAACTACATTATATGAACTTAGCGAGGGGACATCATAAGTTTTTGAGCCGGCAGCGAAAAATATATCTACAAAAAATTTCACTTTGATATTGATGGTAGATAATCCCCTCAAGACTTGTCCTTGTCACTCCAAATATGTATTTAGATTATAGATATAAGTTAAATAAGTAAATAACCACAATCTATGAACTGAGCGAGGGGATATCATAGGTTTTTGAGCCGACAGAGAAAAATATATTTACAAAAAATTCCACTTTGATATTGATGGTAGATAATCCCCTCAAGACTTGTCCTTGTCACTCTAAATATGTATTTAGATTATAGATACATAAGTTACCTAAGTTAATAACTGTATTCTATGAACTTAGCGAGGGGACATCATAGGTTATTGAGCCGGCAGCGAAAAATATATTTAAAAAAATTCCACTTTGACATTTATGGTAGATTAACATCTCAAGACTTGTCCTTGTCACTCCAAATATGTATTTAGATAATAGATACATAAGTTTTCTAAGTAAAAAACATCATTCTATGAACTTAGCGAGGGGATACATAGGTTTTTTAGCCACCGGCGAAAATAATATCGACAAAAAATTCCACTTTGATATTGATGGTAGATTAACATCTCAAGACTTGTCCTTGTCACTCCAAATATATATTTAGATTATAGATACATAAGTAACCTAAGTAAATAACTGCATTCTATTAACTTAGCGAGGGGACATCATAAGTTTTTGAGCCGGCAGCGAAAAATATATCTACAAAAAATTCCACTTTGATGTTGATGGTAGACAATCCCCTCAAGACTTGTCCTTGTCACTCCAAATATGTATTTAGATTATAGATACATAAGTTAAATAAGTAAATAACCACATTCTATGAACTGAGCGAAGGGATATCATAGGTTTTTGAGCCGGCAGAGAAAAATATATTTACAAAAAATTCCACTTTGATATTGATGGTAGATAATCCCCTCAAGACTTGTCCTTGTCACTCCAAATATGTATTTAGATTATAGATACATAAGTTACCTAAGTAAATAACTGCATTCTATGAAGTTAGCGAGGGGACATCATAGGTTTTTGAGCTGGAAGCGAAAAATATATCCATAAAAAATTCCACTTTGATATTTATGGTAGATTAACATCTCAAGACTTGTCCTTGTCACTCCAAATATGTATTAAGATTATAGATACATAAGTTATCTTAGTAAATAACTGCATTCTATGAACTTAGCGAGGGGACATCATAGGTTATTGAGCCGGCAGCGAAAAATATATTTAAAAAAATTCCACTTTGATATTGATGGTAGATAATCCCCTCAAGAATTGTCCTTGTCACTCTAAATATGAATTTGATGGTAGATTTAACCTCTCAAGACATGTCTTTGTCACTCCAAGTATGTATTTAGATTATAGATACATATGTTTAGTAAGTAA
This sequence comes from Polyploca ridens, assembly GCA_951394255.1. NCBI lineage: Eukaryota > Metazoa > Arthropoda > Insecta > Lepidoptera > Drepanidae > Polyploca > Polyploca ridens. Next base: position 22,405 of record CATOBL010000018.1, read on the forward strand.
ATAACAGCTTTCTATGAACATAGCGAGGGGATAGCATATGTTTTTGAGCTGGCTGCAAAAAATTTATATCAAAAAATACCTACTTTGATTTTGATGGTAGATTAACATCTCAAGACTTGTCCTTGTCACTCCAAATATGTATTTAGATTATAGATACATAAGTTAACTAAGTAAATAACAGCATTCTATGAACTTAGCGAGGGGATATCATAGGTTTTTGAGCCGGCAGCGAAAAATATATCCACGAAAAATTCCACTTTGATATTGATAGTAGATTAACATCTCAAGACTTGTCCTTGTCACTCCAAATATATATTTAGATTATAGATACATAAGTTAACTAAGTAAATAACCACATTGTATGAACTTAGTGAGGGGATATCATAAGTTTTTGAGCCGGCAGCGAAAAATATATCTACAAAAAATTTCACTTTGATATTGATGGTAGATAATCCCCTCAAGACTTGTCCTTGTCACTCCAAATATGTATTAAGATTATAGATACGTAAGTAAAATTCGTAAATAACCACAATCTATGAACTTAGCGAGGGGATATCATAGGTTTTTGAGCCAGCGGCCGAAAAAAATAACGAAAAGATCTCTACTTTGATATTGATGGTAGATTAACATCTCAAGACTTGTCCTTGTCACTCCAAGTATGTATTTAGATTATAGATACATAAGTAAATAACTGCATTCTATGAACTTAGCGTGGGGACATCATAGGTTTTTGAGCTGACAGCGAAAAATATATCCATAAAAAATTCCACATTGATATTTATGGTAGATTAACATCTCAAGACTTGTCCTTGTCACTCCAAGTATGTATTTAGATTATAGATACATAAGTTTCCTAAGTAAATAACTGCATTCTATGAACTTAGCGAGGGGATACATAGGTTTTTTAGCCACCGGCGAAAATAATATCGACAAAAAATTCCACTTTGATATTTATGGTAGATTTACATCTCAAAACTTGTCATTGTCACTCCAAATATGTATTTAGATAATAGATACATATGTTTTCTAAGTAAATAACATCATTCTATGAACTTAGCGAGGGGATATCATAGGTTTTTGAGCCAGCGGCCGAAAAAAATAACGAAAAGATCTCTACTTTGATATTGATGGTAGATTAACATCTCAAGACATGTCCTTGTCACTCCAAGTATGTATTTAGATTATAGATACATAAGATACCTAAGTAAATAACTGCATTCTATGAACTTAGCGTGGGGACATCATAGGTTTTTGAGCCGGCAGTGAAAAATATATCCACAAAAAATACCACTTTGATATTTATGGTAGATTAACATCTCAAGACTTGTCCTTGTCACTCCAAATATATATTTAGATTATAGATACATAAGTAACCTAAGTAAATAACTACATTATATGAACTTAGCGAGGGGACATCATAAGTTTTTGAGCCGGCAGCGAAAAATATATCTACAAAAAATTTCACTTTGATATTGATGGTAGATAATCCCCTCAAGACTTGTCCTTGTCACTCCAAATATGTATTTAGATTATAGATACATAAGTTAAATAAGTAAATAACCACAATCTATGAACTGAGCGAGGGGATATCATAGGTTTTTGAGCCGACAGAGAAAAATATATTTACAAAAAATTCCACTTTGATATTGATGGTAGATAATCCCCTCAAGACTTGTCCTTGTCACTCCAAATATGTATTTAGATTATAGATACATAAGTTACCTAAGTTAATAACTGCATTCTATGAACTTAGCGAGGGGACATCATTGGTTATTGAGTCGGCAGCGAAAAATATATTTAAAAAAAATCCACTTTGACATTTATGGTAGATTAACATCTCAAGACTTGTCCTTGTCACTCCAAATGTGTATTTAGATAATAGATACATAAGTTTTCTAAGTAAAAAACATCATTCTATGAACTTAGCGAGGGGACATCATAGGTTTTTGAGCTGGAAGCGAAAAATATATCCATAAAAAATTCCACTTTGATATTTATGGTAGATTAACATCTCAAGACTTGTCCTTGTCACTCCAAATATGTATTAAGATTATAGATACATAAGTTATCTTAGTAAATAACTGCATTCTATGAACTTAGCGAGGGGACATCATAGGTTATTGAGCCGGCAGCGAAAAATATATTTAAAAAAATTCCACTTTGATATTGATGGTAGATAATCCCCTCAAGAATTGTCCTTGTCACTCTAAATATGAATTTGATGGTAGATTTACCTTTCAAGACTTGTCTTTGTCACTCCAAGTATGTATTTAGATTATAGATACATATGTTTAGTAAGTAAATAACAGCTTTCTATGAACATAGCGAGGGGATAGCATATGTTTTTGAGCTGGCTGCAAAAAATTTATATCAAAAAATACCTACTTTGATTTTGATGGTAGATTAACATCTCAAGACTTGTCCTTGTCACTCCAAATATGTATTTAGATTATAGATACATAAGTTAACTAAGTAAATAACAGCATTCTATGAACTTAGCGAGGGGATATCATAGGTTTTTGAGCCGGCAGCGAAAAATATATCCACGAAAAATTCCACTTTGATATTGATAGTAGATTAACATCTCAAGACTTGTCCTTGTCACTCCAAATATATATTTAGATTATAGATACATAAGTTAACTAAGTAAATAACCACATTGTATGAACTTAGTGAGGGGATATCATAAGTTTTTGAGCCGGCAGCGAAAAATATGTCTACAAAAAATTTCACTTTGATATTGATGGTAGATAATCCCCTCAAGACTTGTCCTTGTCACTCCAAATATGTATTTAGATTATAGATACATAAGTTAAATAAGTAAATAACCACAATCTATGAACTTAGCGAGGGGATATCATAGGTTTTTGAGCCAGCGGCCGAAAAAAATAACGAAAAGATCTCTACTTTGATATTGATGGTAGATTAACATCTCAAGGCTTGTCCTTGTCACTCCAAGTATGTATTTAGATTATAGATACATAAGATACCTAAGTAAATAACTGCATTCTATGAACTTAGCGTGGGGACATCATAGGTTTTT
>CATOBL010000019.1:0-31757 GCA_951394255.1 Polyploca ridens
ATAGGATTTCCGTACAATTGGAGGTCAGCTTATACTGGAAATGTATAGCTTGATCTGGAGCCATGTGTACCTGAACTACATTGTTTATTAGTGTAAAAAAAAGGATTCAGTACATTGTACTATATAACTACATACTTATAAACTAATTCAACCTACCAGATACCTTGTTTATAATATTATAGTTTTACATCGACATGAAGCCATACTGAAGTATCAAAATAATAACGCGCGCAGTATGTTGGCGGAGGAGCCGCACCAATGTTGGCCCCGCGTTGACTCGGCTTGGCGCTGGCAAATACCTAAACTCGAGCGCGGCCGTCTAGCATAAATGCTCTTAATACATTTAGTTTTCTTTGCATTTAAAACTAGATTATTTACAGTAAACCAATTTAATACCCGAGATAATGCATCGTTTACATCGTCAAAATTAGATTTCAGTCTATCAACACTAAAAATCAGTGAGGTATCGTCAGCAAACAGTACAATTCCACAGGTATTTTTGACATAAAAAGGAAGATCATTAATATAAATTAAAAATAGAAAAGGGCCTAAAATAGAGCCCTGCGGCACCCCCATATGCACAGGAGAACCAGATGATTTAATACGATTGACATCAACACTTTGAATTCTTTCCCCGAGATACGACTTCATCAAATCAAGTGCTGCACCCCTAACCCCATAATAATTTAGTTTACGTATGAGTGTCTGGTGATCAACACAATCAAAGGCTTTAGATAGATCACAGAAGACTCCAATAACATTCTGTGAGTTCTCCCAAGCGTTAAAAATATTTCTTAAAAGTGCTACCCCGGCATCAACAGTTGAACGACCCTTTGTAAACCCATACTGCTCACTATGTAATAGTTTATTCAAATTAAAGTGAGCGATTAATTGCGTTAAAATAATCTTTTCAAATACTTTACTCAAAGCTGGCGAAATGGAAACTGGCCTATAATTAGCAGGATCACTGGGATCTCCCGCCTTGAACAAAGGTATAACTTTGCTATATTTCATTAAATCTGGAAATTGGCCAAAATCTAAGCATTTATTAAATACTAAAGCTAGATGGGGAGCAATGTCATCAATGATACCCTGCAAAACAGTCACGGATATATCCCATAAGTCCCCGGTGCGTTTAAGTTTCAGGGTTTTAAATGTTTTGACTATGTCGTAAGGTGTAATGTGCCTAAACTTAAATAATTCACAGCACTCAGACACATTGGATTTTAATAACAATTCAGCATCTATCGGTGACGAATTCAAAGAGCTAGTTGTATCTACCGGTATATTAGTAAAAAATAAATTAAAAGCATGTGCGATTTGACTATCGTCAGATATAATGTTATTATTAATATTTAACTCATTATTATATTATATATATACTTACTATTATTACTTATATTATTGAAACTTAATATGTTTAATTAGTTTACTATTGACATCATGTCCTGCGAATTTTGTTTATCTGGTATAATCCAAACCCAAGTTATGAGGGTTCAAAAAAACGACGAAGCGCTTCGAGAAAAGGTAGGTAGTGCCCTTTCGCTTCGCTTGGCTGTCTTGGCGGGGGGCACTTCCGTGCCCCCAGATCAAAATCACAAAATCTTCAGTATTTTCTTAGGTTAATAGGTAATTAATTACGCAGGTACAAAATAATTCGAACTTACTCGCGCGCGCGAAAAGTGTCAAGTGTATCGTAGGGATAGACTCGGGCATAGCTCGGGTCCTGCATGCGAGCGAGTCTTTCGTATTCTCTCGGCAATTTCCGGCCGCGTGCGGCGCACGAATCTATCTAAAAAATTGCATACATTTTGTACTAAGCATCTTCCGTCTCACGCGCCGGGCGGTTTACATCGTGTTTCATACAAGTCGTAAGAGCTCGCTGCGTGCGCTTAGCCGAGCGCACGGGGACGTTTTGTTCAAGCAAAAATAAGATCTAATTCTTATGCAATAGAAATTAAAACAGGTCAACGTGATTTTATTAAATTCGTAATAACAAAATATGTATGTATGTACAATAATCAGAATTAATAATGCAATTTCTGTGTAGGGTAGGTTATAGGTATAGGTCATTGTTGTGAAAGTTTATATTATATAGGAAGAAGGTTGGTACATATTTATTAGATGAAAAATGGTAATGCAGCGCACGAGCGCACTTAAGGTGCAGCCGCCACTGATAACAATATACTATATTTTTTTCATACCGTTTAGACGTTATAACGATTCGTAAATATGTGATATTCTAAACCTCTTATAGCAAAAATTCAAAAACAGCCGCCAGTTTGAGGTCTATTAATCAAAATTAAATAATAAAATTAAAAAAGTAGCTTGTTTATTAGATAATTATTGGAATGATCTTTCATGTTGTGCTTTAAAACTTATAAAAATACAGTATTTTAACCGTAAAATCAAGTCTGTAAAATCACGTAAATCAGCGAAATCGGCAAAATTTAGCATACGGCCTCTTAATGATTACTATACCGCCTCTACGCTCACAGACACAGCCTGAGATATAGAGTAAGAATATTGATAGAGTGATAGCGTTAACAACATTACCTTGTGCGTGCGTGTTTATATTCTATTGAGCTTGGATAAATAAGATAAGTCTAATCCGAATTGCCTTTTCAGGTACATGTATACCTACATACGTAATGAATAAATTGATACTACACTGATAAATGTACATGAGATTAAGAGTGAAATCACTGGCGTGAATAAATCTAATTAATAGTAAGATAAGTAAACAATGGTCATGTTTATTGCTTTTTAGGGTTCCGTGCCCGAAGGGTGCCAAACGGGACCCTATTAATAAGACTCCGCTGTCCGTCCGTCTGTCTGTCAGTGAGCTGTATCTCATGAACGTCTGTCTGTCAGTGAGCTGTATCTCATGAACGGTAATAGGTAGATAGCTAAAATTTTCAGAGAATATGTGTATCTATATATGTTTCTATTGCTGGTATAACAACAAATAATAAAAAAATTATATAATTAAAAATTAAAGGGGGCGCCCATACAAGAAACGACTTTTTTGGGATTTTTTTTTCGTATCAAAGTTGAGATATTTAATAGTGTACGGAACCCTCTGTGTGCGAGTCCGACTCGCACTTGGCCGGTTTGTTAAGTTTTCCCATACTCTGGAGAAAGTTATGACGTTGTGTAAAAAATTAGAAAATTTAAGAAAACTTAAAGGTAAGGTAGGGTAGGGAACAGTAGAGTAGCGTACGGTAGGTTAGGGTAGGGTAGAGAACAGTAGAGTAGCGTACGGTAGGTTAGGGTAGGGTAGGATATCCCTCGGGTACGCGGGTGAAACCGCGGGGCGCAACTAGTAAATTATAAACACTGTTTAGAATATATTATAGCTCAACCTTATCAAATTAAAAAGCTTAAAAAACTCACTGTCCCGCAGCAGTCTTCGTCACCATGAAACAGATTGGCAGCCATCCTGACAATCTCAGCCTCCATTTTATTGATGCCGGGGAACACGTCTGCGTGTAACGGGTTGGTGTAGGCTGTGAGTGAGTAAGCATCACAGGCGACTTTGCTGATCTCTTCACTCACGTGGTATATTGCGCCGGAGACGTTGCCGCCCTTCCAGTCGTATGTACCTGGATCAATCAAAATGGTGGATTTTGACACAAAACTACTTATAACTAATACTTACTTTATTACTAATACTTGAGAGCCAGTTCCTTCTAGGCTTTTGTGTGCTTACCACCTTCGGCCACATCATCACTTACCATGGTGAGATTGTGGTCAAACACAGACCTATACACAGTAAAAAGGGCTTAAATATTTTTATTGAATTTGGAGCTATAACATAAAATTAGTCATTACAACTAAGATTACTGATAGATTGCTGGAGCATTTTGATCACACATTTGATTTAAGGTACTTATGCATCAAATTAAAATTCTTCAAAATAAAAAACGTTTATTCAATTTTGGCCCTAATAAGGCACTACGAACGTTACAATTGATTCTACTACCGGTTCGTAATACACTTGAACTGAGAAGATTTCCGGCAAGAAACTCAGCAAGTTTTCGTTTTTAATAATCTTAAAATACATTTTACAATAATAAGTACTTGTTAAAATAGCATGTAAAACAAACAATTCATTTAAATGCGTAAATTTTTTTGTCTATGCTGTTTACTTTGCTGCGTTTCTTTTGAGGGTTCTTCTCAGTAGGAGTCCGACTTCCGAACCAGTAGTAACTAGTAATGGTCGTTATTACAATAACCGTTACTATAATGCATTATTCTAACGCAATGAACAACTCATTATTGATCGCTCAGTTATCATGTTGTCGTTATAAACTGTTGTTGCTGTTAGAGTAGGCCGCCAATAGGCACACCGTTAGTGTGTGAATGAGATAGCGCTACGCGCCCGCGACTTGTAATCACGTGATACTCCCACCTTTCTTTCGTAAATTACTAGATAACCTTTCATGTAACGAAATAAAGTTCACATTGGCTAAAATTGAATTTGACAATCCTAATAATGTTATTGCTGTTTTATTTTTTCACGTTGGATTGTTGTCAGTAACAGATAAGTTGCCACTGCGTATGCAATTATCCGTTACCGTTGCCGATAATTGAAATTATACGATTTCATTATATGTAGTTAATTTGTGTATATAAACTGTTCATAAGAAAATATGTGAATAGTTACAGTTAGTGTACATTTTAGGGCGTACTCTTTGCTTGTCACTTCATTACACCCTATAATGTAAAGATTGGCAAAACAGCTCTATAACAGAATAACGCACAACAGTTTACAATAACAGTTATTGTACAATACCACAACAGGATAATTCATTATTAAAAAACAGCCGTTATTGCCATCACTAGTAGTAACTTCAGTTTTCACCTGTAGAAGACTTTGTGCCTGCCTGTATTCTGCAAATATGAGCTTACCTAAATTAAGATGGTCCTTAACCTCCTCAGCAATTTGTTCAGCAGTCAACCCTTTCTCGGGCAGTGTTCGTCTGACCGTGACGCCGGCGAGACGTTTCGTCACGTCCTTCTTAAAGTCATTGTTGATCTCTGACATCTTCTCGTCAATCTTCCGCCTCACGATCGGCACCTGACGCAGCCAGCGGAAGAATTCCTTGCGTAGTCTTGTTGTTATACCTGATATTATGATTATTCATATTAGTAACATTAAATATGTCTTATGTTTAGAGTGACAACTTGTCCCTATGTTAGTACAAGTTTTGTATGTTTAATCAATTTAGAATACCAGCATTGCACTGTTTTATGAGCAGTGCAGCTTTATGCTGAGGTAGGGACCTTTTGACACCACGCAACATACTATTAATAATTATAAACAGGTACTTATGTGTGTACACATAGATTATGTTTCCGTATTTTTCTTTTTCTTTATAAAATTTTGTTAACATTAGTGTGTACTTTCACCCTGTGGGGCAATAAATATTTTTTCTTTCTTTCTTTCAATTTTAATGTCTAACTTGTTATACAGCGTGTAAGGGACATCGCGGCACAAACGGATACCATGGGTCCAGGACATGATTCTGGACCCCCCATGTTGGAATTTTTCGTCGGTTTTACCCAAATTTTTTTTTAAAAAAATTGAGTTTTTTTTACTTTAGACTGTTCATAATCGTTATTCTTACCTAACCCAAAGAGATTTAAAATAAATAAGTTATTCATTTATTACTTTCACTAAAAGTAGCAATGTAAATAAAACTAGAAACGGTGTCGTATGGCGATATTCGCCTGCAGTCAGCGACATACTACGTAGGCACAACGTTATCGCGCGTTTAAATCGCGGTGTTCACAATACATTGCGCGCTTGAAAATGACAATTTCTATAACCGATCATTAGCGAGGTGAATGACTTTCACAATTTGATTAGTGGCATTAGGTGTAGCCTTTTCGCGAAGTTTGCGTTACCATGCGAAATACACCCTGTATATGTTTTTAATAAATAAAATGCTATATTCATATACATTCATGATGCTTTTTCTGTTCCAGCAGTATGACTGTATGGATATGGAAGGCCCGTGCAAGTGAAACTTGGAACTCTCTCAATGATCTAACAAAATATGGTTTTGAGAGTTTGAATTACGAGATCTAACTCATGTTTTCTATTTATAATAGGCATTCAAATATTCAATGCTTTTACAGAAAAGTTTGTTAGTAAAAATTACTAACCTTCTTTGGCATTGTAGAGGCTATGCGCCCAAACCATCGCCAGTACTGACGAAGCTGTCATAGTGACTATCTGCCATGCCTCCTTGCCTTCAAATAGCTTGTTTATAGCCTTCAGGGGCTGTGGACGCTCACCCATGGCTGGAATAAACTAAAAAAATTAAACATTTAAGTTAAATAGTACTGAAGCCGTACTTTAGTCAGATTTATTTTTCGTGGACTAAAAACTAGTAATAAAAACATCACAGACACAAAATAAAAAAAAGTATTTATAATTTGAATGCAAATTTAAAACAGAATAGGTATAAATAACTCTTGGTTTAACAAGGACTGTTCTCATGAAATTATTATCTCCTTGAATGCAATCAAAAAAACTTACAATGACTATACATTATCAAAATCCTTGAGACAACCTTCGTCATATGAGACCAAAAAGTATTTTATGACTTTGTCTGCATGTCTTATACTATTTTGTCCAAGTACTAGAAATTAGTTTCAAAGTCAATTTAATAACTTGACAGACACATCACAACCTATTTAATAGAATAAATCCTCCGTTGCTACTGCCAGTTTTTTTTCTATTTTATTATTTGGGATTTTTATCCACACAGACATGTAAATCCCATCATATCATGCACATAGTTTCTCAACAGTACATAGTATAAAGAAATAAACAAATGAAATAATATATTATGTAAAAGAGTAAAGAGAGTGTCACTGGAAAAAGAAAGCCAAACATAGTCAGATTGTCCAAAAAAAATATTTAAAAAATGTAACCTTGCTGAGTTTCTTGCTGGATTCTTCTCAGTTGAAGGCCGAGTTCCGAACCGGTGGTAACCTGCCCTTCTGGGACCTAAATTGAATAAATGGCTTTGGCTTTGACATTGACTTTGAAGGAGACTGCCAGTTATGGGTAAGGTATCACATACTAACTATCCCCTGAGGTCTTCGCCCCCATTCCCAGAATAAAGAAATACATACTTTGCCTTCAGCCTATACTCGGGTATAATGTAGCTTCCTATTCATGAAAGAATTTTACAAATCCGAACTGTAGTTACAGAGATTAGCCCGTTTAATCAAACAAAAAACTTTTCTGCTTTATTATATTAGTATAGATTAGTAGAATTACTAGCTAGCTGGTTAGCATTTCCATAATTTTTTTTTGACTAAGTGGAGTCATTAAATACTCATTTAATCATATGAGGCACTGATGAGGCACTTAAGAATGTTACAATTGACTCTACCACCCGTGAACTAGGTATTTTCTAGACCTAATTTACATAATAATGATTTTTTCTGTACAAGCCTACTTAAAATGTATATATTGTAAATTATTGGAAAGCAAAGTATGCATACATAAACTTCTGAATGTTACCTATGTAAATTTAAAAGTAAGCACAGAACATTTGTAATACAGCATATAAGTACCTCGCTTTTAAATATCCAAAAATAATTGTAACAAATTAAATTCGAATTAACATTTTATGCTAATGATATGAATGATTAGTTGCTACTTTATTGTATTATCTCTTACAAATAAATTATTTCGGATAAATATTATATATAGAGGGCTACCAAATGTATATTTTCAAACGCTCATATGAATATTCTAGATAAGAATTCATTGGGTATTTATTAGATAATTAATGTACATACTCACCTACCAAATTACAATATAACTATTCTTTCTTCTTTTATCAAAAGCCTTCTCGATCAAATATCAATTCAGTTGACAACACACTTCATAATCGTGATATTAGTAGAGATAACGGATTTCTGTACGAAATGTGAAGATGTAATTAGTCCACTATCTATTGTAATTAATTAACACAAAGACGATATTAAAAAACAACAATGTTTCGTCTGTGTTCTCTCGCAACTCGCAATACTAATAAAATATAATCAATTTAGGGATGCCAACTTTGTATTACAATTTACCCCTTTTAATGATTATGCAAACATGCGTGATATATGATGAAGACCCAGCATTGGCGAGCCTGCAATGCGATAACAGTACGTGGATTAAGTAACTTTATTTCAATGAAATTTAGATTGAAATAACCTCTGAATCGGTAGAAATATTACAAAATCGGAAAAGGTTCCATTTCTAATGAACCACTGTTTGAATTTGCAGTTATCAGAACATAAAAAAGTTATCAGAAAACCGCTATATTGAACCGATTTCAATTCGAAAATGATTGAAATTTAGATACGTTATCGCCCCACTGGGCACTGGCCTGTACGTAATGTAGTTATTACACCTTAGGATCGCTCTAACTAGGAAGCAGGAAGCTAGTTATTACACTACTACACTATATTGCATTCTAAATAGGACGCGGGACGGATGACTCATGGGATTCAACATCGTTCTTAAACAAAGATCGATATAAAAAAACTTACGTCGATGTTCTTCCGATGTTTAAATAAAATTTAAACTTTTAAAATTTAATAGTACATTATGATACAAGTGTGCAGATTATTAACAGTCCAGGCGGTATTACGATAAGGGAGCCGAGAGTGTAATAATTAATACACACGCGTGTCATACGACGTTTTTCAATACACTTGCGAGGAAAAAACAGACTTGTATTTTGCTATAAATGTCACTTTACGAGCGAGTGTGTTGAAAAATATTTTATTCTCTCAAACCAATCACACGACTTAAAATATACATTTTAACGAACACAAATGAGCTCCTTTATGTTCATTAAACTAAATCTGAACAGTTTTCAACACCATACCTTAGCTAACTTCCATTTATTAACTTCCGATCTTAAAAAGAAAACACATTTAAAATACAACGGTATTCTATTCTTTTCAGATCGATGTCAAAAGTCACTAACATCGACATCGTTCATTCATTCCGTTTCCGACGAAATCAAGATCACGTTGGTTCACAGTGCTTTCTTCTTCTTCAACAGTTTTAAGCCCATCACAGACGTAGATAATATAATATATAGGTATTAATATTTCGAGCTATAATATAACATACAGTACAAGTTCGTGAAGTAACAGAAATTTATATTATAGCTGCGTGTGCGGTCACTCAAAGATTAGTATTGAAAATATATCGTAATATGCCTTGCTATGATATACATATATTAATATAATATATATTATAGCTACGTCTGTGGTGGGCTTAATAAGCGGCTTCCTACTTCCTAGTTAGAGTGATCCTAATTAGCATGCTAAAAATAGAATATAAGTAATTTTAAGTTTGGCAACCAAATCCTTTTTATAAGGAATTATTTTTGCTATTATATATTATTTCAAAACATCGATGTTTTTAAGAACGATGATACATCCCTAAACGTCCTAAATCGGAGCGATGGGATTACACTTTCCTAATTAAGGAAGTAGAGCGCTCCGGACCTTCCTAGTTCACTACATAGGACACTGTTCTAACTGCGATTACACCTTCCTATTTCCTAGTTAAGAATCTAACAAATAGGTAGGTGTACTAAGTGCTTTACTGAAACCAAATCCTTCATAATTCTAAAAATTATTTAGGTTTTTATCCGTCATTTTACTTAGTGAAAACTTTAGTAATATGATTAATAAAATAATAAATTGGTCCCCACAAAAATACTCATTTATAGGGGAAAAATCCCGTGTTGGCAAACATGCCGTTTTTATAAGGGGTACATTCCGAAATGGATAATATCGATCACAGCGATCACAGCAATATTTTGCGTACCGAATTAGATATCACGCTTATGACAGCTGAGAACTATCAACAATTCGGAACGCCCGTTATCGCGCTCACAGTATTCAAAACAGAACATTTGAGAATTTAATTAAATTCTGAATTATCAATGCGCTAGAACTCCTTATATCTTTTATAAGTTGACTCGCAAACAGGAATATCTGCTTTTTTATTATTTTTCTCTCATAAAATTATAAAAAGTATCTTTGCCAAATAGAAAACCAAGAATCTTATTAGATTTTTGCCGTCACTTTTGACAGCGCTCACGGTGATATCAGTTTAGGGCATGGTCGGTGTGAGCGCAAGATGGCGCATGTCATGACGTCATCTATGACGTTTCACGGGACATCGATATCTGTCATTATTCAATTCGGTACGGGTTTAAGCACGCTCAAATCGATTACAGCGATTACAGCGGTAATTCGGAATGCAGCCAAGGTGTCAATTGTCAAGCAAGCATGGACTTTTTGGCGGGAACTTGCAGAGTGACGTTGTGTCTTCATTTTTATTTTCATAAATTCGTGTATTTTGAGTTTTATTGCATATTATCGGTGGTATTTTATCCAATAAAGATCAATTCATGTGCACCAGTGAAGTGAAATGAAATGAATATGTGTATCGTGACTTTTCAAGTTGTCTCAAGAAGTCTGTAAAATTTTTTAGTACAATGACCACCATTGTACTAAAACATGACTATTATGGACGGAAAAATAACGGATGAGACATGGCTTCGGCCCTATAAAATATCAAATCAGACTTGGCTTTGACCTTCTTTGAAAGGAATAAAACAGACATGGCTTTTAGCCTTTTGAATTGAATAAATCAGACCTGGATTAGACCTTTTTTAGACTGTTTTTCTAAAAAAGGTCTAATCCAGGTCTGATTTATTATATTATAGTCTTATTTATGGCATGAATGACATGAATTTGAAGATATTAATGTAAATAAGACTTTTGGCGAATATTATAAACAACAACAATCAAGGGTACATTCCGAAATGGATAATATCGATCACAGCGATCACAGCAATAATTTGCGTACCGAATTAGATATCACGCTTATGACAGCTGAGAACTATCAACAATTCGGAACGCCCGTTATCGCGCTCACAGTATTCAAAACAAAACATTTGAGAATTTAATTAAAATCTGAATTATCAATGCGCTAGGACTCCTTATATCTTTTATAAGTTGACTCGCAAAAAGGAATATCTGCTTTTTTTATTATTTTTCTCTTATAAAATTATAAAAAGTATCTTTGCCAAATTGAAAACCAAGAATCTTATTAGATTATTGCCGTCACTTTTGACAGCGCTCACGGTGATATCAGTTTAGAGCATGATCGGTGTGAGCGCAAGATGGCGGATGTCATGACGTCATCTATGACGTTTCACGGGACATCGTGAACTGTCATTATTCAATTCGGTACGGGTTTAAGCACGCTCAAATCGATTACAGCGATTACAGCGGTAATTCGGAATGCAGCCCAAGCAAGCATACAGATAACATAGAAATTATTTACTCTAAATAACAATAATTATATAAACATTATATATCAGTACCTTGATTAGTACATACGATGCATCCCAGCATCCCCGACCCCCATAAACAGAACATATAAATACGTTTTGGTCCCCTGCCAAAATTTTTCAAAAAGTATTTTTTTTTAACTTCACTTCACTTCTTAATTGAATGGCACCAGCAGGGCTATTTTAAAACGTCGGAATAGATATCGGAAACGGATTCTGTTTAGGCCAAAATACCTATGATAATATTTATAGTAGAAACCTACTCATATTGAGTATCAATGACGAGCCTCTACTTCCCGATTCCTCTCCTTTTCCCACATCATATGTGAAAGCGAGAAAAGAGCTTCGGGAATCTTCGACATACTTCGGCGACGCATCGCCAAACGCGTGTGTGCGAGTGAAACGAAACGCGCGCGCCCCGCAACATTCAGTACGAAATACGCTACAGACCGAGAAACATTGAACTTTGTGATTTGTGAATTGATATGAAAAAATAGTGCTTATCACTGTGCTGGATTACCATAGGAGTTCCTGGTAAGTCCTTACCTTTATCCTAGGAGGCTCCTCGTTTTCCATATTAATATTTTTACGCAAAAACCCATCAGATTCAAAAAAATCCGAGGCTAATTTCAACAATTGCTGTTTTAATTTCCGAAAACTTTTCGTTGAATCGAATTGATATTTCCGTAAAGAAACATCAAAAATATTCGAATTTGAAAATGTATAAAAGCAATTGCGGAATATCGCCTCGGTAGTTTTTGAATCCATTCAAATTTCATTCCGATATCGAATCCGAGCGTTTTAAAATAGCCCTGCTGATGTGTATAATTTACACAATTCCGCCAGTGTCAGGAATTCAATCTCGCAAACGTCAAATAATCGACTCATAAAATAAATTAAGTTTTGTGAAGAATGCATTGAGATATATACATGGAGATGAAATGTTTGTCTATAGAAATAATCATTTATACATATATGTGGTATATCGATGCCTAGTTCATAAAAATACTGCCATCTCTTTTTAACTTCATTATTTTTGCATAAGTGAAAAAGGATAGCAGCATTTTTGACAGTTACTATGATGGCAACCCTTCGTTCTGAGTATCATCAAAATACCTATTTGCGGCCGGTCCGCCATTTTATCCTCCGGCTATCTCGACTCGCCATTGGTCAGTCATCTGTCAAATGCTTGTCATTATCAAAGGGATAGAGTTGTGCCCTAAGAATTATTTATTTATCGATAATGTCCTTTTATGTTTTTTTTTTTCAACTTACTTTCAAGGTGGCCTGCTAGAAAAGGAAAAAAGAATATTGGCTTGAAACTACCTAAATAAAATTATATTGTTCAGAAATGAAAAAGATTTATTTAGATATATCTTAAAAAAAATTACTCTTAAAAAAATACTGTGAGCGCGTCGCGAGTTTTCCAAATCATTGACAGCTCTCAGTGGTCATAGACGTGATATCTGTAACGAGTAATCGGAACGTAAATTATTGATGTGAGCTTGAGCGCTAGAGCGGAGTTCACTGGAGCGCACCCAAAGAATCGTCGGCGCGCATCGTTTCGTTTGTTTTTTGGTATCTACCTCTATTGTAAAACGCGCGCGAGTTGTGGAAATAATTTTGCGATTAGTTGAAGTAATTAGCTGCATTATTGCGTATGAACTCAGTTTATAGTGAAAACCATCCATAGCAAGATGCCCACTTGCAACGTAATTGGATGTGGCTGTCGCGGAAGAGAAAATCACCCGACCATAACTTTGCACCAGTACGTACTTAATTTCAACCGAAATATCTTCTTTAATTCCTAAACAAAAATATTTGCAACATTGAATAGTTTCAACAGTAAAGCATTCATAGTTTCGCTTTTAATTTATAATTGAACATTTTATCGTAGCGCTTATTCGCTCAAAGAGCAGCTCGACTGGGGAAGTAGGTACCTCCACCTTACAGAATACCGCAGCCAAATAACTTAATGTTGTGTAAAGTTGTGTTCCTGCGCGTGAGTAAGGCGCCAGAGCTCAGGGGAGGGGGGAAAGCTCGGTAACGCGTGAGCGTTGCTTCGTGTATTACGAGCGTCCATATGGCTACGCCAACCACTTACCATCAGGCGTGCCGTATGCTTGTTTACCAACTTAGTCGTATAAAAAAATACTTAATTTTTTTAAGAAATCGTATTGAGTCGTGGTATTTTTACCCGACTGACCCGGAAGGAGGGTTATGTTTTTCGAGTGTATGTATGTATGTACTTATGTCTATTTCTTAGATACGCTCTGCAGCCTAAACGGCTTGATGGATTTTAACATATGAGGTGTCGTTAGATTCGTCTTAACTGTGGGAGTAACATCTCAATCGCATAAAAATGGTTACTGTGGGTTATCCATAGGATATAGATACCATCGCTGACTTTTTGTAGATATTTTTAAGATACACAATTCCGTAGTACATCATTTTCATATATCTCGTAAAGTTTAGTCAGCGTTAGCAATGAATGCGCAAAAAATTCTATGTGTTTTCGAAACATTTTTTTTTTTATATATTCTGTATATATAACATATATAAACCTTCCTGGGAAAATTATCTAACTCATAGTGAAAACCGCATCAAAATCCGTTGCGTAGTTTTAAAGATCTAAGCGTACAAAGTGACAGACAGCGGGAAGCGACTTTGTTTTATTTATAATATGAAGTGATGATTAGTAAGTAGGTATAATTCACTTAATTTACAAACCCGTTTTTAATCATCATTTTACAATATCGTAATGTCGGTCGGTACCTACTGCATTATAAAGCTTTACCAATTTATTCTATGTTCTTTATCACGCAGCTAACTCCCTCTAGACCTCAGTCTCCCAAGTAATTAATTTATTTCAATACATTAAAAAACAATAAAAATCCGATGCTTTCCTCGGAAAGTCGATGAATACTTGTTGAATTATCTGTTCGTAGATACCGTGATAAAATATAAATACATTCTAACAATCTTTTATCGATGATTTATAAATATCGATATAGGCTTATCAACATGGGCTATTGACGGCCATTTTATCCTCCGGGTAAGTTTAGGTATGCACGTTTTTTTCGTAGGTATGGCAAGTCCATGTAATTATAAAGTCGATGGAAGAATGTCACAACATGCCGCGTTCCAAATATATCTAACTAATGAATGTTTATAGCATAGTACAAGCAGTACCTATTCAAGACCTATTCGTTTTTTGAATAACTTTAAGATATTTATTACACGCTCAATACTAACTATTATGTATTTTATTAAATACCTCAATTATAGAATAACTTTTAAAACAGAGTTTCTATCAACTTTTCAACCATATTGAAATACAAAAAAAACATCATTACACTATCGTGCTAAAAATACCCACAATTTATCTTTGGAACGCGACAGATTGTAGGAGGAAAAGCAGCTGTTGATAAAATGAGTCATCAACCTCCAGTTTCCTGTATTCCAAACACAGCCAAAATGTCGAAAGCTAAAAAAGTTATCGAAGAAGCAAAGGAAATTAACAATCCTGAAATTGATTTAGTTGACAAAGGGATAACTAGCCTAGAAGAGATACCTGGATTGTGTGAGTACTTACCTATAAAACCTGTTATAGCCCTAAACAGCAATCTTGTTTTGTAACCTGTTTGAGAGAACTCGTTAAAAAGAAGACCTACAAAACAAACATTTGCCCTATTCTCTACCTTCTAATGTAACTCAATAATTACTTTGCTTCTATCAATAGTTTGAAAAGTTTGAATAACTGCCCAGTTGTTATGAAAACAAAAGCCAATCTAATATTCATTTTTTTCATAATAAGGTATTATTGGGATTTTGATTCGAGCTCAATTCGAGCTATAAGAAAACATTTAGATCCAAAGGACTTAGTAATTCTGCAGTCAGAATGAATAGGAGAATATAAGCTACAAAAAAAACCTTCTGTTGTGAAGTCAAATTTATTTTCATTCATGACATCACCACTGGGAAAAATTTAAAACCATTCTACTTTAGTCATTATCAAACGAAATATTAGTTTTTTACCTCATTTAATATATTTATTATGTATTAAAACTGGTAAGTACTTAAGTGTGTACACATAGATTATGTTCCTGTATTTTTACTTTGTCTTTATAAAAATTTGTTAACATTAGTGTATACTTTCACCCTGTGGGGCAATAAATATCTTTTCTTTCTTTCTTTATACAGTTCTATACAGTTTCTTATGTATTTTCCAGTCAACCTTAACAACATTACCCGTCTATCACTAAGCCACAATAAGCTACAAGTGGTCCCAGCTGCTCTAGCAAACCTCACAAACTTGGAGATTCTGAACCTTGCCAACAACCATATCCAGGAACTGCCTGTCAGCTTATCTTCTTTACCAAAACTCCGCATTCTTAATATCTCCCTGAACAGACTAAATGGGCTTCCGAGGGGATTTGGAGTGTTCCCTGTTCTGGAGATCTTGGACTTGACATACAATAATCTCAACGAAAAGACTTTGCCTGGAAATTTCTTTATTATGGGTTAGTATTTTATTTATAGTTATTAGTATTAAATAATTAACCCTATGAATTTTCTTTCTTGAAATTATCCATAAAATCCATATAATTATAAATTTCAGATAGTCTCCGAGCCTTGTACTTGGGTGACAATGATTTTGAATACTTCCCAGCTGAGATTGGGAACTTGAAGAACTTACAAATTGTAAGTAAGCCATGCAATATTCTACCTTAATTTGAGTATTGTTTCTTTTATTAGAACCTTTTCATTGAACTATTATAGTACTAGGTACTAGCTGTCTCCTGCGGTTTCACTCCCATTCCCAGGTAAAAAAGTACCCTATATCCTTCTCTATACCATAGGCTATGGACATACATGCCAAATTTCATGATGATCCATTGAGTAATTGAGGTGTGAAGGTGTAACAAACAAACAAACTCACTTTTGCATTTGTAAAAGTTAGGATTATTTTAACTTTTCCAGTAGTAATTAATTTTCAAATACATATATTATATTAGTTGGATAGACCACAAACAACAAAAATTAGTGGTCTAACAACAAAAATCTTTGATTATATTTTCCTTATTCCTATTGATCACACAACCATGACATTAATGATTTGTTCATTAATTAATAACAAAAGAAGGAAAGTATATATTTTTGCTATGTTCATACATTTAATATGAATTCCTTTGTTTCCCGATTTGATTACCAAGTAATCAGAATTGAAATATCCACAACTTACTCTAAAAAGATAGTTGGACAAAGGAGAAACTGAGACATCCAAATTTACCTCTTCCAGTTGTCAATGCGTGAGAATGATCTGATAGAAGTACCTCGAGAGCTGGGTCAGTTGTCGCGGCTGAGAGAACTGCATTTGCAAGGGAACAGACTTGTGGTGCTACCTCCTGAAATTGGTAACTAACATGTACAATATATACCCCAATCAGTACAGTAAAGATTTTTCACTTACACAGTTGCCATATAAACAAGACATTCGATTTTACAGTTATTATAGGTGTCCCACAAGGTTCCATCCTTGGACCTTTTCTTTTTCTCATTTGCATGATCAACTTCAAGTAGTTCAGTAGGTAGTTTTTTGACTGAAGGAGTACAATTTCAAACTTAATTATGAGTGTGTAAGGTTGAAAATGTTTACATTTTAGTAATATAATTTCATATTCTATAGGATCCCTGGACCTGGCCAGTAATAAGTCAGTACTGAGACTGGAAGGTAACTTCTGGGTGCCACCCATTGAAGACCAACTGAAGCTCGGACCATCCCATGTGCTTGACTATCTACGTTCAGAGACATATAAAGTGTAAGTATGACGAGTTTTCTTACCTTCTATCCTTCAAAGATTACCTAGGTCAGTCTTCTGCTAAATCTAGGCACCATGTATTTTCACTTTAGAATTTTTATTCTCCATTTTCATAATGGCAACTGAAACTTTGTTCCCTGATTTGTGTCTCTTGTAACTAGATTAAAAATATATTAATATGTATATTCTAATTTGATATTATTTCCAGTCTGTACAGCCGCCACATGTCAGCGAAGCCGCCTCCACCGCCGCAGACTTTGGATAAAAGCAAGAAAGCGAGTCGCGCCGCCTAACAACTTGCATTCAAGATTTTGATGTGCCATAACTTTACTAAATTAATATATTTTTACAAATAATGAGGCAAATATTGTAGTAAACCTTATGTCTTTAACATTGCCTCTCTGTATGGATGTGATAACGAGAATAACTGACGAGTGTTTTTTTTTTAAATGTATGTTACCTATTAGGGGACAATATAATACTTTGTCTGGGTACATCAAGTATTTAAATGATATGGGAACAATCAATATTTTCCAACCAAAAGTTTTGATGTGACCACGCTTTTCCATTGAACTTAAATGAAGCTTTATTTTTGAGTTTGTCTGCTTCTATCTTAAGTATTAATTAATTTAATAAAATATATGTTCACTAACTTATTTAATAATTGTATTGTCTAAATTAAAAAGATTAATGTTAATAAACAATTTTATTAAATAAAAACTAAGTTTCCAAAATCACAACAATGTTTCAGCATCAAATTTAAATTAGCTGTCGAAAACTACTGTTTGTCGAGTTTTGCTGACAAATAAACTTAATTCACGTAAGATGGTGTGTAGCAATACATGGTCTCTTACCCATATCCTGTGAATCAATCTCTGAGATATGTCACAAAGTATATGAAACTTTTTATTAATATATTCCATCATACCTTATAACATATATCATCACACGCACTATGCTATGTGAAAATAAATATAGGTAGAAATTTACAAATCTAAAGTGCACTTATTTGACAAATTTCAGTGATATTTTTATACAAAACTGTGCTAAATACAAAACGATCTTAATATACAAATTTTAAATGCACAATAAATGTTTATTACTAACAAGTAACATTTATTTTATTTATATTACATTGTTAACCTATTCAGTCCCTTATCTGACTTATAAAAATATATTATTAGTTCTTAGATATAGGAACTAACATTTACAGAAAACATCACAAACCTTATACCATGAGTGTTAGTTAATACATTTACGCAAATATCGTGTTTAAATTTACACAAATTTTATATTGAAAAAAATTGTTTGCATTAGTTTACCGCGAGAGGCGCAGTTCTACCGTTCTGCCGGTCAGTTAAACTAAAGCTGCCACGATCACAGTACTCATGCAATTACACGATACAGTATGTTTTATTACATTATTGCTTCTAATCAGTCAGTCAATTCTAATGGACGAATGCAAAAAAGCATTCTATATTTATGAGCAGTAGCAAAAGCAAAACAATAACTGTCTCCTTCATACTCATAAGCTTGACCGCGCGCGAGAGAGACAGACACTACACAAGCGCAACGTGTAAATGTGTTGAACGTGCCAGCTTTAGTTAACCGACCAGTACCGTTTTCGAACTACTATTAGTTTATCTTTATGACTTTTGACTTTTAGTAAACAACTTTTGAATCGCAAAAATCTATACAAAAGTCAGTGAAGAACCAGAACATTATTATTTTGGTTGTTTATCCAAATTGTACAATATGAATGGTTACACAAATTCATTTCTTAATTACACATTAGTGGTTTTCTACGGAGAGCGATTTCAAAGATGCACATAGCTATTCCACAAGCAAATTACACTTAATTGCTAACCACATAAAAATCATAATCCGTGAGCATCACTTTTGATACCTACGTCTTACAATTCCGATCTTTATATTGTAAGCATTATGGTTTAAATTAGCTTGTGAAATAGATTTAAAGGACAATGGCGAATTTGGCCCTAGCTGCGTATATCGACATAATATATATCAAAAAATTGCTTAATTAAAGTTAAATTAAATAACATAATTCAATATTTTTCAGGACTAGCAGTATGTCTAGAAAATATACATTAATTTAATTTTGGCTGTTAGTTAAGCTGATTGTGATTCGGAACGCACCTGTCAGGTTAAGCGGTTCAACATCATTGGGAAAGAGTAGATATCTACTAATTTACTATCAATCTTAAATAAATATAGAGTCATCGAGGAATTTATCAATCAGGTGTTAAGTTGGCTAAACTGTTTATAGCTATTACTATTTACTTAGAAGATCTACATTACTGAATGTAGAAACAGGTTGAAGTTGCAATGTAGGGTAGGTACTAATAAATAAATCACAAGACCTTACTTTAATGTATTTCATTTATTCACCTTTAGATTTCCGATCTGAACTTCAATATTTACACTGATTTTACTCCTTTATATTTCTAATATAATTATTAACAAATTAATCAGTTCAGATAATAGACAATTAGAATCAGATTACGTAATTCAAATGTTAGGATGATAATGCTAAATTAATTATATAGCATATTCCCAAATCAGGTATACCTAACTATATCTGTGTACTACTAAAGGGTTTTAGGTCAGGATAATAAATAATCATTTAGGCCAGACTTTTGAATGTATTTATTCAAATATCATATCAATGGCCAAAACTATGAATTTACTCTCAAAGCTACCACCGGTTCGGATGGCCGACCATATTGAGAAGATACCGGTAAGAAACTCAATATTAAGGTCTTATGTACGGCCACTACACATTCAGAGTTATTCTCTGTATACAACAAATACACAAAACACACAATATTATAAAATGATCAATCTTTACAGTTGAGGATATCAAATATACTTATCTTTATATCGACGGACGTCGGACAGTAATTTCACATTATTACCACTATAAGTAATCACTTCCAAATACAAACGACGACTGGCCAAGCCCAGACCTACCCGCCCATTTTATAATACTTTATTCAACAACTAAAAGTCTCAACCACACACCTCAACGTGAATACATTTTATCAACAAATGTCACTACTCTTAATAATAACTTTAGTAAACCATTATCAATAAAAATTATAGTACTAGTTGTTAATTATTGAAATAACTATTATCGAATATAGGTATGATCATAATTATGATTCGTCAAAGCAATTAAATATTCAATAGAAATATTAATATCAGGAGTCAATTCACATCTCGTTAAAAAATGTTTATCAACAATTAATTATCCTAGGAGTCACTTGATGACTCTGCATTTATTTTAATCCAATTGTTATCAGAATTATAATTTATAAATAACATCAAGTATAATATCAATTAATAATCATCCGGAAGTAACATTTAGTTCAGTAGTGTTGCCACTGCAAATAATGAATTTATTAAGTAGACCTTTAACTATCAGATTTAACTAAATATCTAACACGGCCAGACTGACATGTACTTCGTCCTCGAAGTACTAACATCACATTTATTATTGACACCCGTTATATTCCTGGCGTCCAGGCACAACCACAAGGAAACCCACAGGTCTAGCCATAGGCTTAAATACAACCAGCAGTACAACAAGGCCACGGTCTAATTACAGATACAACTACAGGTATAGCAACGAGTATAGTCGAAGGTACTGCCATCGGCACAATCATAGAAACAAAATATCTAAACATATGATAAAACTGTAGAACCAGTATGTTTGTACATTAAAATATATTTACCAAAAAACTGATCAGAAAACAAATAAGGTTATGAAAATTGTCGTCGTTCTTACGTCAGTCCATTAGAACAAAAGCTTTAAAACTACTGAACAAATTTTCATACTCTCACTTATTCACTGTGGGAAAACCAACAGCTATACAATAACAAACTTAAAATATCAATAGTTATCAGGAAGCCAATAACAGGTCTTCGCGGATATATGCCAGTATAAGAACCGTATCTGTGGCCATTTATGTAACACGTTTAACACTATATGGAAATTATCAATAACATTCTTAATATATAAATATAATATTAGATTATTTAATTTAATGGCAAATAATACAGAAATACAATTCACAACACACTTTTCCGAATAACAATCCGTATTATTCGAAAAAGTATTCGCCTCGCCGATATACCGCTTGTGCAGAAAAGGTTAAAATCGTGTTGCCCAATAAAAGTGATAAAGTTGTCGGTATCGTGTCCATAATTAGAATTGACAAGTGTATGGGCATTAAGTATTGGAAAGTTCTGATACGATCTAGAGGGAGTGTTCAAATCCATTTCCCCGATTAATTCAGAGTAATCTACTGATTTTGATTCTATTTTCAGTAAATAAGAAATATTTGAAATTTCACGCCGCTTGACAAGGGATTTTTTTTTTTTACCAATGTTTAAATAGTTGGAGGACTTATGGTTTTTTTTAAACTGAAAATAGATGCTTGACAAACCTCATTTGAATCTACAAGATAATTAAATGAAATCGGTTGACCAATGAAATTTAATTAATTCTGCGTGAGCGAACCCCTGGCGAAAAGCAGTAGGTACATCATAATTACTTAGTTCCAGCCCATGGGCACAACCACAGATGACAACAGATATAGCCACAGGTCATACATCTGTGCCATAGCTACATTCACCACTATAGAAACTTATACATTTAAAAATATGATTAATTAAATTTAAATACTAGCCTTGCCACAAGTATAGTCACACAACCAAAAGCTCAGTATAGCTTAAGGAACACCCATTCTTAAAATAAAGTTTATATTCTATGTTCGATCCCATACCATTTCCATTCAATTTCATTTCATTTTAGTAAAGAATATTTCCATTTCCAAAAAGTAAATAAAAATAGTTGAATTACTTATACAAAATAAAGTAACAACGGCCTGTTGCTTTGTCGACAATATATTCTAGCCCCACACCTGCTGCACATGAGACACGACTTAGAATAAAGCAAGAGACTTCAGCAGTTCACTTATAATCATATATATATTTTTGAATTGCATTGCTACAGACTTGCAATTCACATTTTACAAGACAAAGTAACAACGGCCTATCGCTTTGTAGCTTCTAGTCCCCCACCTGCTGCACATGAGTCAAGACTAGAAAAAGCAGGAGACTTCAGCAGTTCATTGCCACACTCTTCAGTACCAAAACAATCTTATCAACACTCTTCAGTACCAAAACACAATCTAACAATACTTCAGTGGCAAATAATCTATCAAATTATTTTTCAATTAACTAATAGAACAGGATTAATATTCGGAAAAAATAATCATTGGCATCATTATTAAATAATACTTTCATTACAGGAAAACTTAAATCCATAGCAATATTCAATTATCCCAAAAAATTCATGTAATGTACCATTATATGATAAGGTGTTTATGAAAGGTCATAAAAACTTTATTTTAAATCTGCTGCTGAAATAATCTCTCAAGGTTAAAATTAAATTAATTAAAAGAGACATTTTCTGTTGTAACAACACAACCATAGTTTTTAAGAAATACATTATAGAATACTCCTACAATATGGTGCATTTAGTTTTTATTTTATGTACTTATTTATCAAATTCTACGCCAAAATGAATTATTACCGTTCGGCCACACTGACAATTCTATGCAAAGAGTACATTATATAATCTGAAACGCTATGTTTAATATTTTTAGCTTACGAAAAACATCGTATATCGAAACTTCCGCATTTCAAACTATTTTTTTTTACATATTTCAAACAAATTATCTTATGTGAATCAAATATTTAGTTTCAATTTACTGAACCAACGTCAAACAGGAACAACTTTCAATGATTATAAATTACTAAGAAAATATAAATTATGAAATTGGCAACAACCACATGTAACAAGTCAAAGCCATTTCAAACTCGCTAAAAATTACTTTATTTTTAAGAATAAATTTTATGACCTACCTTATTCATTACTCATTACTTAGATATGTTTTGCCAGTGAGAATAATATTTAAAATTTTCCTGTACACAGTGTTTCGCCAATTCCAAATTTCACACATTTGCCTTTTATAATTTATGCTCAATTATTATGTAACATTTTTTTTACAAAAAAAAACAAAGTATTTGCCGAGTGAAGGGAGTTATAAACCTTTCGTATACATGATCCTCTCAAATTCAGTTAACTCAAACCAGGTAATCAAGGCAATTTAAATATACAGCCATTTTAATTATTTCCAGAATTAAATTTAATAAAATATAACAGGATTCCGAATCCTTTTTCACTCTGTTAGTGATTTTCTCTAGTTAAATAATCAACATTATAAATTCCATATTAATTCGAAAATGTCGTCGCAACTCTTAGTAGAAATAAATATCTAAATTTATTTCATTCCCTTCCTTATTGCTATATAGAGACGAGGAATTATACTAATATAGAACACTAAATCTGCAATAAGCTTTGTACTATGGATGTAATTGAAATGAAATGTTTATTTTCTTGACTCTTGACATGACACGATTTAAATCTACATTGTTGGGAATCGGTCATTGGCATGTTTTAGTGACCTTACTTTTTAGGAAATTACAGATGATTAAACATAATAAATCGCTAATTTGTAACAACTCACCAAAATATACCGATTTTATCTTTAATATTGTTACAAAAATAATTCCAGTAATATCAAGACTGGAATTCATAGATAAACCAAGAAAAAAAAAGGACACTAGTCTTCAATTTTGAAGGTGCCCAATTATTTACCAATTTTGAAATACCTATATACCCATTATAATACTATTATTAATTTGATTCGAACAGTTCTAGATTTTTTTTTACTTTTAAAGTTTTAAGTGACTCCCTGTTATAAACTAACATAACATAAATGTACTTTATTTGTACACCACAAAAACAGTACACAAAAAGAAGGAAAACTGTAATATTTCTGGTGAAATCTAAAGTTATTCTACACCAGAATTATATTTAATCAAAGTTATCCTACAAAATGTTATTATTTATATGTGCTTTCGTTATTTAATCTATACTAATACAATACAGCAGTAGTTTGTTTAAATGGGACAATCCCTGGAATCACCAGTCGGATTTAAAAAAAAACTGATAGGAAGTTTAGATGTACAGAGTACACTTTTCAACCCGGGAATGTGGATGAAACTACGGGGAATAGCTATTTTTTAATATTTCTACCGTGTTAAATATGTGGAGGTTTTTAACTGGATGGACAAACATATTTCTATGCCTAAATCGGTATAATTACTAATACGTATTTGAAATATTCATTTTACAATTTAACTGTACTGAACCTTGTTCCGCATGATCAATTTAGTTTTCACGTAACACACTTTTAAGTTAGTTTTGTGAATCTAACTTTTGGGACATCAGTTTACAGAAATAAAATATCTTAGCATAAAACAATAAAGCCTTGCAAGGCCCTACCAGACCAAATAATCAGCTTCATCATTTGCTGCTCTTATCGTCAATGGATCTTCTTTCAAACAGGATGTATAAGGCTTCTAGGAATCCAACGTTTTGTCGTCTTACAAATTATCAGCTTCATGATTTGCGGCTCTTATCGTCAATTATAACTGGTCCAGTGTTCAATGTACTTCAAGATCCAAATTTCGACAGTCTAGAAAAAACAAGTCAAAATGTTAGTTTATAAGGGCACAGATTAAGCGTATCCCACTTCTGATGTCAGGTTAAGCGGTTCAACATCATTGGGAAAGAGTAGATATCTACTAATTTACTATCAATCTTAAATAAATATAGAGTCATCGAGGAATTTATCAATCAGGTGTTAAGTTGGCTAAACTGTTTATAGCTATTACTATTTACTTAGAAGATCTACATTACTGAATGTAGAAACAGGTTGAAGTTGCAATGTAGGGTAGGTACTAATAAATAAATCACAAGACCTTACTTTAATGTATTTCATTTATTCACCTTTAGATTTCCGATCTGAACTTCAATATTTACACTGATTTTACTCCTTTATATTTCTAATATAATTATTAACAAATTAATCAGTTCAGATAATAGACAATTAGAATCAGATTACGTAATTCAAATGTTAGGATGATAATGCTAAATTAATTATATAGCATATTCCCAAATCAGGTATACCTAACTATATCTGTGTACTACTAAAGGGTTTTAGGTCAGGATAATAAATAATCATTTAGGCCAGACTTTTGAATGTATTTATTCAAATATCATATCAATGGCCAAAACTATGAATTTACTCTCAAAGCTACCACCGGTTCGGATGGCCGACCATATTGAGAAGATACCGGTAAGAAACTCAATATTAAGGTCTTATGTACGGCCACTACACATTCAGAGTTATTCTCTGTATACAACAAATACACAAAACACACAATATTATAAAATGATCAATCTTTACAGTTGAGGATATCAAATATACTTATCTTTATATCGACGGACGTCGGACAGTAATTTCACATTATTACCACTATAAGTAATCACTTCCAAATACAAACGACGACTGGCCAAGCCCAGACCTACCCGCCCATTTTATAATACTTTATTCAACAACTAAAAGTCTCAACCACACACCTCAACGTGAATACATTTTATCAACAAATGTCACTACTCTTAATAATAACTTTAGTAAACCATTATCAATAAAAATTATAGTACTAGTTGTTAATTATTGAAATAACTATTATCGAATATAGGTATGATCATAATTATGATTCGTCAAAGCAATTAAATATTCAATAGAAATATTAATATCAGGAGTCAATTCACATCTCGTTAAAAAATGTTTATCAACAATTAATTATCCTAGGAGTCACTTGATGACTCTGCATTTATTTTAATCCAATTGTTATCAGAATTATAATTTATAAATAACATCAAGTATAATATCAATTAATAATCATCCGGAAGTAACATTTAGTTCAGTAGTGTTGCCACTGCAAATAATGAATTTATTAAGTAGACCTTTAACTATCAGATTTAACTAAATATCTAACACACCCATAATCTCGTTTCATATGTTCCTTTGTACGGTATTTATCTCTACATTGTTTTTTTTTTATTTGAAAGATTTCTGTTAGTCATAATAATGATAAATAATTTTATTTTTAATAGAGTTTAGTTTAAAATGTTATTGCATTTAATAATACAAACTCTCTATGAGAAAAGAAACTTTTTAACACGATGACATATTTTTTCCGTCAAATGAAACGCGTACGTAGTCTATGGTCAGCGAGCTCCTTGGCTGCGTTCAGTAACAACGCCGTGTGATCGCCCGACGATCATGGTAGCGTTCAGTAATAGTTCAATAGTATGTGGAATAGTATGTGTAATAGTATGTGTAATAGTATGTATTCGGTCACACGGTGTTTAATTACTGAACACAGCCCTTGAGTGAAGTTGACTTTTTGCGAAATTATAATATAACTCGACTTTCTTTTTGTGCGCGTTCGTACGGTTTTTGGTTGACTCCTGACTACACCACGACCCTCTGCTTTTCTACGGATACCGATTTCTTTTCTACACGTGACTACAGCATTTGAATCTGGACCTTAGATAATCGACAATTGGCTGTGTTATTTGGATTTGCATGAACGCAATATAAATCTACCGGCAGAATTCTTGGACGATATTGTCATTCGATTTTATTTTGAAGAATAAAAACCTAAATAAAAATGGCCTTGTTTTATTGAAAGCCTATGCATGTCCCGATACTTCAAAGTACCTACTACCTACCAGTAGGATATATCTACCTAGAGACAATTGTTAGGTATTAACATATTTATTCAGTCTCTATCTGTCTCTATTGTCTACAAAACTAGTGTAAAATCATAATTAAGAACTAAATGGATTTCATCCACATTTAAAATGTACTTATAATATATCGAACGTTACTCATTTGATACGTCAAAATCGGCATAACCTATAAAAGATTTTAACTCAAATAAAAAAAAAACTGCAGCTTTTTAGTAAATATTTTTTTTAGAAATAGCATAACAGTTTAATAATCTAGAGGAATTCAACAGTGGTTGTCATATACGTTAAAAAAAATGTAGGTCCAAGCATGTATGGAATCTCGCCATTCTCCTTTCCGTGTAACATCGCACCGTAGGAATCTATCTTTAAAATTATCCCAAATATTAAGGTCACTTCACACATATCACATCACATCAATAAGCGTTTATATAAGGAGTCTTTGCCTTTGCCTTTGGAGATCACACATGTCAGGTTTAATTACAACCATGATGACGACACCAGTTCCTCAATCATCATCATCATAATCAGTGGAGTCATCATCGGATATCTCTTGGACGTTATTTCTAGTGGAATTCGCCAAAGGATCAGGTTTTCTTGATCTGTCTAGTGAAAACGCGTAGGATTCGTAGTCCATGACTTCTTCGTCGTTTAGATGAGAATTACCTTCTACAAAACTTGCGAATCTGTGGGAATAAAAATATTTTATTATTTGCGGGAATATTATAATGGATAGACTCATCTTGGACCACAGTCTCACCATGGAAAGTGAGTGTAAGTGATAGTGACCCAGAGTATTGAGGGCGCGCCGCAACTAAATGCGGATAGCGAAGAAAAATCGCCATAGCTTTTCTACCTCCTTTATTATTCTAAGTACAGAAAACCTTGAAGGGAACTGACATCTCAAGTCTCTGCCACCATACAATAAACAATCTTCAAGCAAGACCATAAGGCCACATTTTGTGTGCAGACTGCGCTTGTCATAAAAGTAGTCAAAATAAATGGTTTCAACAATAGACTTACTTAGGTTTCAAAACTGATCATGCTTGAAGTTTGTCGATGGTACATTACTACCTTGCCATGGTTTCCTTCCCCAAGAACTACAAACCACAATAGGCCAGTGTCCTGAATTCTATTTAGTCCGTCATTTGCATTATCAAAATATATTAGACACGTATTTTTTCTTTCGTAAATCAAACTTTAAATGACGAAAATATGGAATGTTGAAGTTCTTTTCACAAACAAGTGACGTCATGAGCCCCCACTCCCGAACTTTGACGCGCTTTATCTTTGTACATTTCTATCGATTTGATAAAGCAAAAAATACGTGTCCAATATTCTTTGATAATCTAACTGAAGGACTAATTAGAATCCATATTACTTTAGCTAGTTATTACACTAACCCAGACCTTTTGGAGTCGTTTAGCTTGAGCATGATATTCCACTGCGCACAGTCTGGACTCGAGCAGTACTTCCTCAAGTTCTCCAACGCTTGCTTCGTCTCCCGAGCACCTTCCTCGTAATATTCTTCACTGGTTAGAAGACGCTGTTTTGGAGGGAATCTGCGACGCCTGTCAATAGAAAGTGATTTAGTACAACAAGTAACATTATAACCATTCTTAATCGATCGGAAAGTTAAGCTAACACCAATGAGGCTGGTACCTAGATGGGTGACCGTCTCGTGGTATTTCAAATCGAGAGATTCCGTGTTTCGAAAGGCACGTATAGTTGTTGGTCCCAGTTATCACTTGAATTTTGATAGTCGTAAAGCTAGTTGGAAGCCTACTAGGCGGCTTGAGAACGACACCAGTAGTTTGACCACTAGCCTACCTCCACCGATCCGCAGTGGGCACGCGTGGTGGAGTATCTGCCCATTCCCGCCCGCCCTCATTTGGGTGCAGGAGGCCTGTGCTCAGCAGTAGGACATTACAGGCTGATGAGAATGATAGAAAAATTTGCACCCCTTTTCATATAACCTTACCGAGATTGAATCCTAGTTATATATCCTAACTTAATGATATTAATGCGAAAGTAAGTGTGTTTGTTTGTTACGCCTTCACGCCTCAACTACTCAACGGATCATTATGAAATTTGACATGCAGATAGCCTATGGTATGAAGAAGGACATAGGCTACTTTTTATCTCTGGAACAATGGTGAAACCGTGAGAACAGCTATTTATAGAAAAATCGCCAATTGTTTAATTTATTGTGTCAATAAGCATTTAGCATACAAGTTTCATATAAATCTGGCCTTTGAAAATAATCCTCTACTCGGAGAAAGAGTAAAATTACCACAGATATAAATCTAAATAGATAACGCGAGTGTATGTACTTCGCGTGCCAAAAGGGAGAGCAATGTTCTTCTTTTGACGTTGTTTCGCGCGGGCAGGGAACTCGCATAAGGCTGCATGGCCACCAGGGATGCGAAGCGAGGGATGTGTTTAGCTGACTAATAGGATCGCTTCATTTTCACGTTATAGCTCAAATTCCAGCCTACTAAAGCGCTCTTGTGACATCATGGTAGGTAGAAAAAAGTGGGACTTGCGGTATCTATTTTTTTATACCGCTACCTCTCTAAAAATGTCAATAAATTATAGATTCTCACCAATATCCAAGTATCCTGTACATGAGCGACTGCGGGAAGTATTTGGCTACCAGAGAGGCGATGATGACGGCCGTTGCCGCTTCCTGGTACTGGCTGCTGAAGAATACCATCAGCACTCCTAAGCACTGGAACATGTTTTATACATTATCCTTGATACATTATTAGTGACTGATTTACAAATAGGATTTTACGACGAGCATGACCCCGTCACCTTAAGTAAAATCGCAGCTGTCGAAGCTCGCAATAAACACACAGATGCGAATCGCGGTGACCGTTCGTTCACCACGTTACTATCCTCGTCGTCGAAGTCACGCACCGCGACTCCTTACTCAGTCTCGTCCCGTTCAAACGGCCCGAGCTGCCAATAGTAATCCGCTCCCCTCTAATTAGTCGTAACTCTTTTTTATAAAAAAAAGTACGTCCCCTCCACAGATATAGTTAGATAACGCAAGAGCACCTACTTCGCGTGCCAGAATTAGTGCTCGATTTAAGCATAAAATGCTTAACGTGGCCACTATCGTACCCACATTGCAAGTCAAAAAATGGCACACTTGGTTTTAATATAGATCGTGATACTTGCGTTATCTAACTATATCTATATCTGTGGTCCCCTCCCCCCGGTAACAGCCCTGAGCCGAGGTTCAACCACAACTGGGGCGCCCTCAAGTGTAGTTATCTAATCATAACCCCGGTTGAGAGCTTGCCGCCGATTTGTCCGCGTAAGGGTGTTAAGGCAAAATTTTGGGCCGGCATCTCAAAGTCAATTTAAAAAAAAAGTTACGTACCAGGCAATCTGGATGGAAGATAAACTCAACATTTGTTGGATGTAAGGATATTAATAAGAATAATAGCGTATACAACATTACCTAGCTTTTTTGACATGTATTTTTTTTTTATTGGTATTCACAATTAAGACTAACCGTCACCTCATTCCGGAATCACTCAGACCAGAATGCGGATACGCCTCGCGTTTCTCACGAATTCTCTCACTGAAATGTACACTACTGACCCTAAGCAATTAGTGAATATGGTTAGTTATTGGTCGAGAAAGTTGGCTTTGAGTTACCTGTAATGTCCACATGACAAGATTCTTGCTCCGCTGATTCCTCGGCGGCCCTATTCTGTAGCAGACGAGGAAGCTGACGAAGCTCACGATCATTGTGTACCAGAACATATACGTCTGGTAGGAGACGACGATACTTCGCATGTTCTCCCATAGTTGCTGGAATAGGTACACGCCGACTGTCCACCCGCCGATGAGTATGCCGTATGTTAGGGTTTTCTGGAAGTCAAGTTATTTTATTATTACACAACTCCCCAAAAAAGGAGTGTAATGTTTTCAGTTCATGTATGTGAGTTTATTAATTCCGCAACTTGTTTTGGATGTATGGGGTATTATAATCCTTACATCATCTCGAGTGACACTGTTTTTTTTTTTATTTTTAAGTTTTAATTAGATTTAAGGCATAGTTGTGTTTTTAAAAATTTTACTATAATAAAATCTATAGTATTTTTTTTATACCACTAATGTGGCATACAAGCATACGGCCCACCTGATGGTAAGCAGTTACCATAGCCTATAGACGCTTGCAACACCAGGGGTATCACTCGCGCGTTGCCGACCCTGAAGAAATCTCTTCACACCCTTTTTGAAGAACCCCATGCTGAATTATAAAGAGGTTTGTATGTTGCTATGTAGAGGGTAATCTCCGGTACTACTACTGATCCAAATCTGAATACTCCTTAACTAATAGGAAGCTATATTATACCCAAAGCTACAGGATACTTTTCATCACAAGACTGCTGTTCAAACCACGGGGGAACATGCTGCACATTGCTGAGTTTACAGTCAGATTAGAGTTCCTGCATCATTATTTTATACTCTTTAGTGTAAACCCACTTTGAAGGCGGTTTTGTTTTTTTTATTTTTATTTTAGAATAAAAGGCAGATGGAGCGCGTGGAAAACGAGAGTGAAGCCAAAAAAGCAAGATCATACTTAGTAGCAGATACCTATTCGCTGTTGTATTTGTTTAACAAAAACACTTATTTTTCTTTGTGTAATCTGCCTTTTGTTCTGTAATCTGAGATTTTGCATATTTTCTATGGGATAATATAATAAACTGCCGTCGTTCTTAGTAAATACATACCCTCGGCAGTAGTTTGCTG
>CATOBL010000020.1:0-15522 GCA_951394255.1 Polyploca ridens
GAAAGGACCAATCACTGCATATGAATGTTTATTAATTCCTTGATTGGCTAAATCAGAGCGCATTGTCGGTAGTGGGAAATTGACGGAATAGAATTCAAACGAAAGTAACGTCATTGCGCTTCTTTGGCTTAATTGTTGGATGGTCAAAAGTTGCTTCTAATCTAAACTCGGCCTTATATTAAGGAGCAAACCTGACTAAATCGATAGAGGACTTCAATAAAATGTCTTGTAGTGTTCGAAGCGGACCTAGCCGCCGAAGTCTTCGCCAGTATTCGCCTCAAGGCGCACATCAGTGGGTACATTTTTGTACCTAAACTGCGGAATGAGCTGGTACAGTAGTACCCAACTGATAAGGCGCGTCTTGAATCTTCGTTCGCACAAAAAAGAAAGTATGGCCTCGAAGACTAACGAAGGAGTGCTTAAAACTTACAATCAACCTGAGATCACTATTATAAGGTTCATAATACACTGCAGCTGTTAGTTCCGTCTCACTCGCAAGTCACGACCCTCCGCACGGCGCGCGCTAGCATGGCGGCAGCTGCCGACCAATATCGTTTCCAAAACAGTTGGGTACTTACTGTACTGGTAGTATATACTTACCAGAGTGATGTGTGACGGGCATCAACGCGTGCCGGACGGCGGTCTCCCAGGAGCGCGCGAGGTACGCGCCCACCCCGGAGTCGGGCGGCGGCAGCGGCACCCCCGCACCGCCCCCGCCACCGACCCCACCCGGCTCCACCCACGCTGGGTCCACTCCCACCATGTAGTCCACGTTGGCCGTGCGCAGCTCGAAGCAGTGCATCACATCTGTGAAACGATCATATTCACTAGCGGATCCATTGGGCTAAGGGGCTCAAGCCCCCCTCAAAAGCAACTTGGTCCACCCTCGATAAAGGTTACCTCAAGCCCCTCAGCCCCATCATCGAACTGCCCTGTTCCCAATAATTTGGGGTCGGTGCAATATGTACGCTTCTTCCATTCGTCTCTTCTATTCGTCATACTAGCATTCACTCCTTTTTTACCCATGTCAACTTTCACACAATCCATCCATCTCTTTTTCGGTCTTCCTCTTCCCGTATATCCATCCACTTTCATATTCATAACTTTTTCAGTGATGTGGCTTTCATTTCTCCTCATAAAATGTCCATACCCATTACAGGTTTTTACCTAGTTTAGGCATCAATGCTTATTTTTTTTACCGTGACTATCTATATTATTAATGTTGAATTGTCTGCCATAATGTATTTGTATTTTTATTTAATGCAATAAAGAAATTATTATTATTATTATTCTCTTTATTTATTGTGTATCTTAAAATTACCTTTTTTATAACATTAATGTATAAAATCAAAAAAAAAATATAAAAAACCTAATCCTATACATAAATATGTTTTTTTTTTTTTACAATATTTCTATAAAATCAACAAAAAATGTTATAAAAAAAACCTAATTCTAGTGTGCCGCCGGCAGCAGGGTAGGGCCCAGGCTACCAGTGGTTAGGGCTGCAGAGAGAGGAATCTCCTGACGATGCGCGCCGTGTCCAGGAGTACCGCCTTCTGTATCTGACCCTTGATCCAGCCATCCAGCGAGAGCCTCTCAAGATGTTGGTCGAGACTCTTCGCTATAAGACCGTTCGCCGAAACAACTATCGGGACAATGATCGTTGAATCAACATCCCACATGGCGGTTACCTCGTGAGCCAAGTCAAGGTACTTGCTGAGCTTGTCCTTCTCGGCCTTCACGAGGTTCTTGTCATGAGGGATGGTGATGTCGACGAGCACTGCCCGGCGCTTCAATCGATCTGTCAGCACGATATCAGGCTTATTGGCTACAATAGTCCTGTCCGTGATGACAGATCGATCCCAATAGAGCGTGGCACGACAATTTTCGAGAACTGGCGCAGGTGCGTACTTATAGTACGGGATTTCGGACTCTACAAGGCCGTATTGAAGAGCAAGTTGCTGGTGGATGATTCTGGCTACTAGGTTATGTCTGTGCAAGTACTCGCCGTTAGCAAGATGAGAACAACCGGAAATAATATGCCTGAGTGACTCTCTGGGACGGCGGCATGCTCGACAGATGTCAACCGTACCGTCCTTCAGGATATATTTCCGGTAGTTATTCGTCTTGATAACTTCGTCCGCAATTGCACAGACAAACCCTTCGGTTTCCCCAAAGAGGTCACCAAAGCGTAGCCAGTTCACCGACGCGAGCAGATCTACATCAGGCCCTGTTAGGGCCCTGTAGAACCGCCCGTGTAGCTCCTTACTCTTCCATACGTCCTTGCGGTCCTCGATGCTTAGCACCTTTGGTCTGCGCCAGTTCTCGTTTGCCAAGGACAACGGGGTGAGGCCCCTGTCTACTGCCACCACATCGCGATGCATCCCACACTCGTTGTCAAGGAAGTATTTCCTAAGACTGCACACCTCGCGGTTGTGGAGGTTCTTGGCGTTTAAAAAGCCACGGCCTCCACATTTACGCGGGATGTACAGTCTCATAACAGACGAGCGTGGGTGTAGCATGCGATGTGTTGTGAGCAAGAGACGGACCCTCCTATCCA
This sequence comes from Polyploca ridens, assembly GCA_951394255.1. Classification (NCBI taxonomy): domain Eukaryota; kingdom Metazoa; phylum Arthropoda; class Insecta; order Lepidoptera; family Drepanidae; genus Polyploca; species Polyploca ridens. Next base: position 2,561 of record CATOBL010000020.1, read on the forward strand.
GGGCGTCCAGCTCAGTTTGAGTCCACCTTAGCATGCCAAAGGAGTACGTGAGCAGGGGCATCACCCAGGCGTTGAAGGCGCGCACCTTGTTACCACCTGACAAAAGACTGTTCAGTACTTTTGTCAGGCGACAGAAGAAGCGCTCCTTCACAGCCCGCTTTATGTCCCCGTCCACAATACCCAACGACTGTGACATACCAAGGTACTTATAGGTTTCTGCTTCGGAGAGTGATCTGAGAGACATTGTCTCAGAAAGCTGTAAATTCGTTGAATTTACGACTTTCCCCCGCTGTACATGCATGACCGTACACTTATCTACACCAAACTCCATTTTGATGGCGCTACTAAAAATTTCTGTAATTTTCAGTAGCTCCAACAAGTTTTGACGTTTTGTTTATTATTATTATTTTATTATTATTATTATTATACCATAATAAACGGTCCCCTCTCAACTTTTCAGTCACTGGCGCTACTTTCAAGCTTCCCCTTATGTACTCATTTCTTATCTTATCCATTCTTGTCACTCCACACATCCATCCCGACATCCTCATCTCAGCTGCATGCAATCGTCTTTCATCCATCCTCTTTACTGCCCAGCATTCCGAAACATACATTAAGACAGGTCTTATCACAGCTCAAGCCCCTCAGCCCCCCAAAACCAAAATCCTGTATCCGCCACTGATCATATTCTTTCATTGTTGCGAAGATATCAAACTCTGCGGCTGAAATCCCTAAGAGATTCCTTCCTTAATACGCCGCCGATCCGCTCGTGGAAAGCAATGTATTAGCCGTACACAATTTAGACCTTAATCTGACTGAACCACTGCACTCTCATATTATAACGAGTACTGTTCGTATTAATCTTTATATGGTGTTTAAACTATGCGGTTTATGGACGCGCAAAATACCAAAAAGGAGCTTAAGAAGATCACTTCTGAAAAATATATTATTTATATAATGGCGAGAACATACCGGAGTGCATTTGTCTGGCGGTGTCTATGGTGAGTATCTCGTTGAGCGGTATCTCCTTGTAGTACTTAGTGCCGTGCTCAGACTGGAACAGCGTGATCGATTTGCTGTCCAAGCGCCAATAGTGACGTTTTATCTGAAATTATACATACAACAAGTTCTATCACAATCTTGATGAATGACCACCATGATAAATGATGGTACGGCCGAAATGCTAAGCAACAAAAGTCTTGAAGAAATGTTGCCTTATCCTTTGCATCTTTCATCAATCTTAAGAGAAAGTCAAGGTATCATATCATTTAATGACATGCAGTAACGATTATGTTGCAAGATCTTAGCTGAGTCCACATAGCAGATGTCGTCATGTCTGATTGACACATCAATGGCCAGGATAAACGACATATAAAATTTGAAAAACGTGGAAACTTCTCAAAAGACGAAGATCACATTCTGTCTTCATTTCAGTTGAATGTTAGTTTGAGACATCCTATATGTTAGAGAATTCAGGTACAATGAATATGATTTGATTTGGTCGGTAAATTAGCAGGGTGATTTTATAATGCCCTCGAAATCGAAGCTGAAACTACGACTGCTATCTCTCTGTGCACACTTATGTGCGAAAGAGATAGATTATAGACAATTATCCAAACATCAATCTAGCCTCCGAAAGATTAACTTAATCGTCTTGCACATCACATATGGGCGGATCTTTACAGAGACCCAACTTGACACCTGAAAGCAGAAGAAAAATATGCTAAGTTCACTTACAGTTTTGTCCTTGTTGGTGAAGTGCACGAGCCATCCCTCCTTGAGCCAGTGTCCGTCTCTGTTCTTGGTGTGCTTCACGCTCTGCACGATGCGCATCAGCGGGATGTTGGCGCTGGGAGACGACGACGAGCTGCACAGTGTGGCCAATCAGATCTCACCGTGTGTGGGGACCGGTGGGGAAGGGGGGGGAGGTATGTGGGGAGGGGATGTGTGTGCTAACGAGATTTTGTAAACGAAGCGAATATCAGGTGTTTAACAAGTGATAATCTGGGTCTAACGAAGTCTTGACGCTTTTTCAAAGGAAAAAATATCTGAATTGATTTCTCAAAGACACGGAGAGTTTTCTTGAAGCTACAAGAGTATTTTTGACCGACTTAAAAAACATTGGAGGTTCTATGTAGGATGCGTATATTGTTTTTAAAAACATGTTTTTATTTGAAGCAATTACATTATTAAGCTAAATAAGCACAAATAAAAGAACAGTAATAGCTCAAAACGAAACATTGAAAAATGCAGTTTAGACAATGCCACTAGACTTAACCCATTACACACACGAGCCCCTCCACCATAGATAAGAGTAGGATAGATACCACATGTGATAAATCGAGCGTGCTATTTCTTTTTACCTACGATGTAATCAAACATCCCCATTGAATCGGCACTACCCTTGAAGAGGTTTGACAGATTATACCACAATTTGGGATAATTAGGCAGCATAGCATGCCGCTGGTGCGAATAAATTCAAGTCGCAAACTAGCGACATCTATCAGATACGCTCACAGATAGATAGATGGCGCTGCAAGATCCTACATCGCGCTATTGAAGTTCAGACAAGATTGTGGCGAAAGATTATCTCTTCTAAATGGGGTTTCATCCAACCTTGCTCCTCCATAAAGTAACACCTACTGCCGGACACGCTTGCGGTATCTAGCCTCCTCTAAAGGCCGTATTATAGAACTAGAATCAAAACTTACGTCAAGTTTCACGAATCGATCGAGTTAGTTGAAAATAAACTTGTTAGATAGATCCAGTTTCTCAATTCAATTGTTTCATTCTCGACTCATAACTTGAATAAAGCATGTTACACACGGCGAAGGCACTTTGATATTTTATTGACCGACTTCATAAAAAGTAGGAGGTTTCTTAATTCGACCGTATATATGTTTCTTAAAATAAATGTGACAGCACTATAATAGGAAAAGAGCTGCAACTACCTTATCTTATCTTCTTTTTCATTCTCTTTCACTAGTATAGCACTGTCTCATAGATCATAAGATAAAAAAATAGTATCTTCATCGTATGTGACGCACTTTTAGCTTTGGTTGACGTTTTATAAATCAGGCCTTAATCTGTGCCCTCCACCTGGCAAGTCTTTGAGTACATACCTGCTGGGTCTACTGGCGGACCGTTCGGGCAGCGTGTCCCGCTGCGGGTCGTCCGAGTGTTCGTCGGTGTTGCGGCGCAGCAGCACCTCGGCGAGGTCGCGGTCGCGGTCTGAGTCGCGGTCGCGGTCGCGGTCGCGGTCGTTATCGACGTCGTGGTGGTCGGCACCGCCCTCGTCCGACTCGTCATCGGGCAGTCGCGCCGTCTCCGATAACTCGCTGCCTGTGCTGCTGTCCTGGTACTCACCTGGTTATATACCGATACATGTCAACCTATCTTGGAATCCTTTTGCTAAACCACTTTCACTTTTCAGCAACGATTTCAGTGTAACATTTCATGCTCGCTCAGAGAAAACGAATAAAAAACAAAAACGATTCCCATAGTAAAAATTGGTCAATCTAGACAATCTAGATTCTAGAAGATCGAACACAGAGACTGAAGAAGGGTTAAAATTACCCATAAATTACCTCTTGGTAAATATGCAGTTGATGAACTTGTTTTGTATTTCAATCAGACGGATTTCTAACAAGGGACATGTTTTTTGTTATTTGTAAGCAAAAGACAGCCTCTTCCTTTTACTTAAACCGATGTTTATTTTACACTTTCCGTATATCTTTACATAGAAAGGCAAAAATTGGAAATGAATCCAGGAAATAACTATCGACTCACCATGCAGATCCCTGATCTCCCCGCCACAATCCTTAGGCACGAATGGCAAACACTTCCTGTGCGCGTTGTAGTGGCAGTCCTTGCACTGAAGGCCCTGCTTGAAAAGGCCCCGTAGCAGCTTCTTGCAGTGTCTGCAGACGGTGGGGCGCGTGTACGAGTGCACTTCGAACGTGTGCGGGATGCCGAGCGAGCCGAGCGTCGGCGCCGGCCACACGCCCGACGATATCGACACGGATCCGACGCCCGAGGGTGAGCGGCTGCGTTTGCCTCCCAACTGTACCGATAATAGAGAAGTTCCACTCACATCATAATTCTGCAGCATCATATGATCAACCCTTTGCTAGATTGGTAATTAAAAAGTATACAATAGAGAACAAATCTCTGATATAGTCTATTTCAAATAACATGAGTTCGGTGACACATGGTATTTTATTAAATTTCTCAATGGTTAATGTTCATTTCGATATAATAAAGGAATACTATGATAGAGCTAGGTTTCACGAAATATTGTGAATATTATTTCAGAGTAATCAAATGGAATTTCACCAGATATTGGTAAAAAACCCTTGACCTTGACGACTCATCCTATGTGAAATAGAGTATAGATGTTTTAAATAACTTGCAATGTATGTATTTAACTATGTTTGTTCGGGTGAAATCGTGCAAGTCGAATTTAACCCACTTCCAGTGGTCGGATTGACTTGATATTTAGAATACATTAGTGTATACTGTTTGTTCGGTGGAATCTTTCAACTCGAATTTCACCCACTTCAAGTAGTCGAATTGACTTGATATTTAGAATAAATTAGTGTATTAGAAGACTGCAAGTACACTCACCAAAAAAAAGCTTGTATTAAAAATGATTTTTTTAACAAAAATGTATATACATGTCCTCCAAACTCTCGGTTAACTCTTGGTTTGGTCTTAAGAATCGTAATCAACGGTTAATTTATGACAATACAAATGAACTTTATGATATAGAAGTAAGGTTCATTTTTATTTGAAATTCTTAAGCTACGTACTCTTATAATGGATGAAGACTCTTATGATGGAGGGTACTTTTAAGACCGAAGCTAGTGATGTTATCACCTATTCTGAGTGAAGATGAAAGTCTTGTAACATGGTGTAACGCGCAAGTTTCGACAACCTTGTATGTATTTTAGATTCCCAATTAGACCAGGGTAGATAATTTTTGAAACCAAAAAAAATTACAGTAGGATGAAACCCATTAGAAAAGGAGGGGAATATGATCAAAATGAAAGGAAAAATAAATTACGGTCGATCCGAGTTCGGGAAGTGGGAGGGGGTGAGTTTTTAAGGGTGAAAAATGGTTTATCTTGATTTCCGGCAAAAACTACAAGTCCTATGGAAAAAAGTTAAATGGCAAAGTTGTAGGCAATAAAAAGATCTACAACTTTTGTATTTGCAGATTTTTCACATAACCTCAAAATTTAGGTGAAAAATTCAAAAAACCAAGTTTTTGGTTTTTTATTTATATCTTTTTCAAAAAAAAAATTTTTTCTACGAAATTTGGTGAAAACTTACCTTATTATGTCCCAAATACACTGTAATTTATTTGATTAAAAATATTTATTTTTTTGCTTCATTTTAATTTAATATCAAAAAAGCACCCTAATTTTCAATCGAAAATTCTGACGTCAAAATATCAGCTTTTTTCAAAAAGTTTGGGGGCTTTTTGTTCGTTGAAATATCTACTTTCTGATGGTGTAAAGAAAAATATACATTACTATAGGAAATATTCTTAGAAAATGCAAAAAATTGAAAAAACCTCAAATTCGAATTTTTTTTTTAATCATTATGTACAATTTCATCAAGTTTCATCATTATGTACAATTTCATCATTTTTTTTAGTTAAAAAGTTTATTTATTTTACTAGAATTACATTAATGTCATAGAAAATCTCATATAAAATAAATATACATGTAAATCGTACTATTGAATTTAGAAACTTAATTCTGATTACGCTATTCATAATTTTTTTTTTAAAAAACGTTAATCTTATTATTTATAAATACGTTATTTGAAATTCTAATCAGTTACTCATTCGTTTTTGTCTCTTTGGAGGCATTTCTTCATCGTCAGATTCGACAAATCTTTCCAACTCTAGTTGATCGTCGAAATCTTCAAGACCATCATCTTCGTCTCCAATGTTATTTATTTTCTCTTGTATCGTTATTTTGAACTGATGAAATTTTATCTTTAGAAATATAACCGAAAAACCCACCGCAGAGAAAGCAATGAGATTGAAAATTAAATATAAGAGCGTCCTTATTTATTTGTTTTCCTTCCTGTGATTTCTTACGTCTTGAGCTACAGAATGCAGCTATTGCAGTCTCATCATTATAGTGACTTTGACAAGTTCGATGAATAAGAGCTGATGTTAAAGTTTCAAATTTTTTGTATTTATTGTCGATTCTCTTCTTGCTAGACGCCACTAAACGATTCAAAGCTGTTTTTTTTATTTCATACACTTGCTTGTCGTCTGAATTATTGCAGATTATACAAACAGATTCTTCCATACTGGTAATCTGAAAGGACAAAATCAAATTAATAATGCCTTCAAAGTTTTATCATGAGTATAACTAAATCTGTTTGTATAAAATAAACGAAATTACTATTTTTTTATTCTTGTACTAAAATATCATTCAATTTCAATTTTTTAGGTTATGTTACGTTAAACATACTATTCATAAAAAAAAATATTACTATTTTTATTTTGAAGCTGATTAATATAGATTAAAATACAGATAGTATTTACCTTGCTATGCAGATTCCAAACGATTCTTTGAATAAAGTAAATTTCTCACAAATCACTTAGAGTAACTCAGCCTGCACGTGTATTTTTAAAAACGATGTTGTACACTACTCTGTATCTCGAATACTGGCTAACGGTCTTTACAGCTGCTACGAAATAGCAGGTATGTAGTAAGGCCCAGACCCTCCTAGGTCCGTCCCCACTTCTCAATGAAATAACTTACAATGGGCTTAAATTCACCGAAGGTCACTCAGGTATATAAATTATCTTAAAACAGCAATAAATAGGCATCTACAAATATTATTTAAAGAAGATTCTACAACTTTTTCAAAATATTGTAGATGTCTTATTAAATATTAACTTTATTAACTTATTTGTTTGTTAATTATAGAAGTATATTTTAATTTGTAATTTTTTCGTTTATCAATAAAACATGAAATCTTACGTTTTTTGAGTAATTAAAGTGTAAATTTTAATAAATACCTCAAAATTGTACATAATGATTAAAAAAAAATTTTCGAATTTGAGGTTTTTTCAATTTTTTGCATTTTCTAAGAATATTTCCTATAGTAATGTATATTTTTCTTTACACCATCAGAAAGTAGATATTTCAACGAACAAAAAGCCCCCAAACTTTTTGAAAAAAGCTGATATTTTGACGTCAGAATTTTCGATTGAAAATTAGGGTGCTTTTTTGATATTAAATTAAAATGAAGCGAAAAAATAAATATTTTTAATCAAATAAATTACAGTGTATTTGGGACATAATAAGGTAAGTTTTCACCAAATTTCGTAGAAAAAATTTTTTTTTTGAAAAAGATATAAATAAAAAACCAAAAACTTGGTTTTTTGAATTTTTCACCTAAATTTTAAGGTTATGTGAAAAATCTGCAAATACAAAAGTTGTAGATCTTTTTATTGCCTACAACTTTGCCATTTAACTTTTTTCCATAGGACTTGTAGTTTTGCCGGAAATCAAGATAAACCATTTTTCACCCTTAAAAACTCACCCCCTCCCACTTCCCGAACTCGGATCGACCGTAATTTATTTTTCCTCTCATTTTGATCATATTCCCCTGCTTTTCTAATGGGTTTCATCCTACTGTAATTTTTTTTCATTTTTTACCATTTTTGTAGGCTTTGACCCTGGTCTAAATGCTAAGAAAGGGTTCGAATTTTTAGTTTAAACTGCAATCTTCCGAACCGGTATTAGACCTATAAGGCCGGTTGCACTTTAGACGCGCTTTCGAGCACGTACGAACTGCGTGCGAAGGCGGATTACGTACGACCAACTCACACCCAGTCTCATAGTAATTGGAAGATTGAGATTGTTCGCACGAGTCGAATTTATATGAAAACGCGTCCAAAGTGCAACCGGCCTAGTGTGAGAGTCATAAGTACCTGCGAAGGTGTATATGAATAAATAATTTTGAATTTTACCGGTAAATCTTATCTTATCTTGTGGAGGGGCCGAGAAATAGCTCGGACACTTCGACCCATTGGGATCTATTGTGGTCGCCTAGATAACTTACTCTTCCACAGTCTCGTTGAAAACTCTTCATGAGTTTTACAACGAGGCTAGGAGATATTAACCTATAGCCTTCTGGTTTTGGATATCCAATCCCTAGGAGACTTATTCGCTTACCAGCCAGTGTATCGCATGTGCACAGAAGGTGCTCCATGCGTTCCGTATGTTCTCCACACAACCTGCACATTGGTGTCGCGGTTAGTTACCGGTATAAGTACCTATTTGAAGACCGCTACTATATTATAGGTAACTTTAATGATGTAACCTCAACACTCTACCTCAACCTGATAATATCGTGTACATTTTGTTTACTTACATTATTATCTTTGTACTGATACTCGTATCACTTTCACTTTCGGGATATTCCCACATTTAATAATTTACTTGTAAATAAATAAATAACTCTTGGTATTTATAAAAATACTTAATCTTATTAATTACTTGAATAGTAGTTACAGGTTTTTTATAGGACGCGTGTCCTAACCTCCTAGCTAGGACAGGCTACTAGAATACAATAGGTTTGTCGGTAATTTACTATTATTTTAATTGGATAAGTATGCGTTTCCATTGAAACGAAGAGGAATGATGTCAATCAGATTTTTTGCCTCAAAGGAAATGCACCTTAACGCGTTGGCTCGTCTTTACCATTTATATAGACATTTTAGCAGGGTGGCAATGCGCTAATGATAGCCCTGGTGTCGCAAGTGTCTATAGACTATGGTAACTCACTCACCATCAGATAGGTAGTCTTAGCGGTATAAAAATAACAGGCCCGGCTTTACAAAAGGATGTCTAATTTTGTCCTGCTCTATTACTTTATTTTTATTACTTACCATGGACCCAATTCTCGCATCCTTCGAAATAACCTTCGAGTCGAACTTACGGTTCGAGTCCAATTCGACTGTACAATTTCGAGGGGTGAGTCAATTCGAACGGTCCCGAACAATCAAAGCTCGAAATGACTGGTTTTTCTTCTAAATATGCCGGCCTCGAAATTGCCAGAATAACATAACGCGATTTACACTGGATAAAAGTTCCAATTTATACTTTTTTCGATCGAGCGATCAATTTCGATTGGGCGAGAATTGGCTCCCATATTTATAGTGCAGTGAAATAGAGTGCCGAGATATAGCTAAATCTCTATTGAATAAACTATTTCCAGTAAAGTTGAGTAAATAAACCATGATACCCGTCACAAGTCATATGAAAACGAAACTTATGGCCTTGCTATAAGGTACTCTGGATCATAGATTAAGCAGGTCATAATCATTGACTACTGTCATTAGTACCTAGCTATACTTTGTGAACTATAAAGATATATTCTAGCTAATTGGAAGTATACTTTGTAAAAGATAGCTTGATCTCTGCGACAGATGTTTGAGTCATATGAAAATTAACCTTATAGCTTTACAATAAGGTTCATCTGTTTAATCTGTGGTTGATTATATGATGATACAGATAAACCTTATGGTAAAGCCATAAGGTTTTTCATATGACTCAAACAACTGTCGCAGAGATCAAGCTATCTTTTATAAAGTATAGTTAAGTGGTAGTGACTTGGCCTTGACTGCCACATGTCGTGGGTTCGATTCCCATGTAGGACAAACATGTCTGTTTGAAGTGTGGGTGTAAATATATATTTCAGGGGAGGATCTTGTATATCAGTTATCTGGTTTCCATAGTACAAGCTCCGTTTAGTTTATGAAACATGTTTCAGGATATTTTTTTTTTGAATACAGACATTCTTATATTGGATGATGGGTAGGCGTTATCAAAATAAAACTCAAAAATTGTAAATAAAATATATTTATTGAACATAACACTGCTACCCACCACCCAATACAGATGTTAGTCGTAATATTACAATTAAATAAGTTGTAAATAAAAATAACATTTAAAAACTTAAGTACATTGTGCGAGACACAAAAGAATTATTAAAATATGTTTAAATAATACAAATTGGAAATGGAATGTATAAGATGGAATAGTATTCTTATTTAATACGTGGAATACTTATGAACAAATCTCATAAATTCTTTTATTGTTACATTATTGTTTATACGTAAGGTCGAAATAAGCGAACAGTAGTACCCAACTAAAATGGCTTACCGATGTACGTTTTCAAAGCGCGGGAAACGCTATTGGTTGGCAGCAGCCGCCATGTTAGCGCGCGCCGTGCGGAGGGGCGTGACTTGCGAGTGAGACGGAACTAACAGCTGCAGTATATTATGAACCTTATAGTAGTGATCTAAGGTTGATTGTAAGTTTTAAGCATTCTTTCGTTAATCTTCGGGGCCATACTTACTTTTATGTGCGAACAAAGATTCACGACGCGCCATATCAGTTGGGTAATACTGTACGGTCCACATATTTTGGGCCGAGAACGTCAATCAATGCTAAGTCAAGTTTTGAGTTGACATTAAAACAATTAAATTTGGAACCTGCACCATTGGTATTAGGTTTATTTTCGATTAACACGATCTATTCTTGAAACTTGATCTGAGTTTTGATCTAGTTCTATAATACAGGCCTTAGAGACGGCTAGATATGGCAGGCCGTCCATTGAAGCGTGCCCGGGAAGTAGGTGCAAATCACAAGCTTGCCTCACTCCTACATTATTTACTTGAATTTTGTCGCGCCAGTGACAATTCGTGTCGTTAAACACATAAAAACCGGCAAAAAGCGAGTGGGTTCCGTAAAATAAAAAAAATATATTAACTAACTCAACTTTGGTAGGAAAGGAATAGTGTAACAAACATAAAAAATAACTTTTATTCTTATCGAATGAAGTGATATCTAACGGAACTGAGAGACAGACAGACGAACGGATAGACGGAGGCTTAGAAATGGAGTCCCATTGGCACCCTTTGGCTGTAAAAAACTGTAAAAACTCTTTCGAGAATTCTGAGTAATTTCTTAGGCAAGAAAAAACGCCACACTCCGTTTCATACTATTTAATGAACATGAACAACCAGCTTGCTTTACGGACTCTATTATACTACAATACTCAATCAGGTTAAGTCTCTAGAATAGATCGTGTTCATCGAAAATATACCTAATGTCATTGATGCAGGTACTAAATTCAGTTGTTTTAATCCCGACTCCCTTGACCCCCGACTAACTTGATTGCATTTAAGTTCTAGAAGAGGGACCTAAATCTGTGATACGCCCCGCCTACATACATGTCACATGGGTTGTTTTAACAACAATAATAAAAAAAAAATTATATCCAGTAAAATATTACATAATTCAATTATTAAGATAACTTACACATTAATGTGAGATTCTTGTAAACTTGTAAATACTGTATTATTCTATTCTTGTAAAATTGTATAAACTTTAGTCATAAAAATACTTTATATCAGATCAAGAAAACGATGATCTCAGGCCTGTATTGTATGTGTTAATCAAAATTAAACCTTAAGCTAGAGCTACCTTAGGTCTAGAATTAAAAATGTATTGTTTTAATGACGATTTAAACAATGTTTAACGTTTTGAATAAAGATCTCTAATACAGACCTAATACGGAATATTTTCTTTTTAATTTATGTATAATTATAGTTTTTTAGCAGCCTGAGGATAGGATAGAAGACACTCGGTCTTATTAAATAAAGGTTATATCACACTTGCATGAATTGCAGCGATAAACTCATAATTCTTGGAATTTATATTGGGGACTTGGTTTATAATGTTATTGCATTATTGTAATCCTGACCTAACATTCAATACCACTGCAAAATGTAAATAAGCAGGAATGCAGAAAAATAAATTGCCATTAAAATCTTTTTTAATCTTAGACGATGTCAGCTCAATGAGCCCTAAAATGAGCCTCATCCTTCGGCGATGGAAAACATCGCAAGGTCCTAGTCTGGCTGGATACTAACCTCAAGTTAATCACGTATTGTGTTTTATGACAGTTACATTTGAGAGACAGTAATAATTCAACTGTTTTACAAAAATCTTTAACCCGCCTTCAAAGTACACTAAGAAGTAATCAAATGCTGATCTGATGACAATGGGACCAAACCATAAGTGTACCCTCTCAAATAAAAAAAGAATTTTCAACATCAGTTAATAAATTACGGAGATATGAGGTAACAAACATAAAAAAAAACAAAACATATTACGAACGAATTGAGAACCTCCTCCTTTTTTTGAAGTCGGTTATAAAAAACACCGAGTGGCATTGAATTGAGTTCTTTTGTCCTAACTATTATAAATGTGAAAGTGAGTTTATTTGTTTGTTACGCCTTCATGCCTCAACTACTCAACGGATCATCATGAAATTTGGCATGCAGATAGCCTATGGTATGGAGAAGGACATAGGCTACTTTTTATCCCGGGAACGCGGGTGAAACTGCGGGGGATAGCTAGTTAGGATATAATTCGCTATAATCCAACATCTATAATATAACCTCATTTATATTGGTGACGTAATGATAGATCCATTAATAGAGCCATTTGTTAACGTTCATAAGTGCCTTATCAGGGCTTATACAGGGTGTTGTTTTGGTCGGCGACAAGCGACCCAGGAGCGGTAGTACAAAATATATATTCCCCAAAAATGGACTTAATTCCATTAAATACTGTAAATATGTTGAGAAATACCTTATTCAATTTGAAATAAAATTACCGCAAAGTATGGTTACTAGGCACATGCACAGACTAGAGCTAGGCGCAAGCCGCCATCGCCTCACCCCTTTACTCCCTCGCACTCCCGTTGATTATTATGTCTACAATTTCGCTTATTACATGATTTTCCAAAAAAAATTTTTTATATTTTTTTAGCACCAGTATCATTTTTAGTGACGACCCTGAGTCGCTCGTCGCTGACCAAAACAACGACCTGTATTGAATAAATGCTTTTTA
>CATOBL010000021.1:0-15079 GCA_951394255.1 Polyploca ridens
GTCTTGAGATGTTAATCTACCATCATTATAAAAGTGGATTTTTTTGTGGCTATATTTTTCGCTGCCGGCTCAAAAACTTATGATATCCCCTCGCTAAGTTCATAGAATGCTGTTATTTACTTAGGTAACTTATGTATCTATAATCTAAATACATACTTGGAGTGACAAGGACAAATCTTGAGATATTAATCTACCGTTAATATCAAAGTGGAATTTTTTGTAGATATATTTTTCGCTGCCGGCTCAAAAACCTATGATGTCCCCTCGCTAAGATCATAGAATGATGTTATTTACTTAGGTAACTTATGTATTTATAATCTAAATACATAGTTGGAGTGACAAGGACAAGTCTTGAGATGTTAATCTACGATCAATATCAAAGTAGAGATCTTTTCGTTATTTTTTTGGCCGCCGGCTCAAAAACCTATGATATCCCCTCGCTAAGTTCATAGAATGATGTTATTTACTTAGGTAACTTATGTATCTATAATTTAAATACATACTTGGAGTGACAAGGACAAGTCTTGAGATGTTAATTTACGATCAATATCAAAGTAGAGATCTTTTCGTTATTTTTTCGGCCGCCGGCTCAAAAACCTATGATGTCCCCTCGCTAAGTTCATAGAATGATGTTATTTACTTAGAAAACTTATGTATCTATTATCTAAATACATATTTGGAGTGACAAGGACAAGTCTTGAGATGTTAATCTACCATCAATATCAAAGTGGAAATTTTTGTGGATATATTTTTCGCTGCCGGCTCAAAAACCTATGATATCCCCTCGATAAGTTCATAGAATGCTGTTATTTACTTAGGTTACTTATGTATCTATAATCTATATACATATTTGGAGTGACAAGGACAAGTTTTGAGATGTTAATCTACCATAAATATCAATGTGGAATTTTTTGTCGATATTATTTTCGCCGGTGGCTAAAAAACCTATGTATCCCCTCGCTAAGTTCATATAATGGTATTATTTACTTAGAAAACTCATGTATCTATTATCCAAATACATATTTGGAGTGACAAGGACAAGTCTTGAGATGTTAATCTAGCATAAATATCAATATGGAATTTTTTATGGATATATTTTTCTCTGCCGGCTCAAAAACCTATGATATTCCCTCGCTAAGTTCATAGAATGCAGTTATTTACATAGGTTACTTATGTATCTATAATCTAAATACATATTTGGAGTGACAAGGACAAGTTTTGAGGGGATTATCTACCATCAATATCAAAGTTGAATTTTTTGTAGATATATTTTTCGCTGCCGGCACAAAAACCTATGATGTCCCCTCGCTAAGTTCATAGAATGTGGTTATTTACTTAGTTAACTTATGTATCTATATTCTAAATACATATTTGGAGTGAAAAGGACAAGTCTTGAGGGGATTATCTACCATGAATATCAAAGTGTAATTTTTTGTAGATATATTTTTCGCTGCCGGCTCAAAAACCTATGATGTCCCCTCGCTAAGTTCATAGAATGATGTTATTTACTTAGAAAACTTATGTATCTATTATCTAAATACATATTTGGAGTGACAAGGACAAGTCTTGAGATGTTAATCTACCATAAATATCAAAGTGGAATTTTTGAGGATATATTTTTTCTGCCGGCTCAAAAACCTATGATATCCCCTCGCTAAGTTCATAGAATGTGGTTATTTACTTAGTTAACTTATGTATCTATAATCTAAATACATATTTAGAGTGACAAGGATAAGTCTTAAGGGGATTATCTACCATCAATATCAAAGTGGATTTTTTTGTGTATATACTTTTCGCTGCCGGCTCAAAAACCTATAATTTCCCCTCGCTAAGTTCATATAATGATGTTATTTACTTAGGTAACTTATGTATCTATAATCTAAATATATACTTGGAGTGACAAGGACAAGTCTTGAGGGGATTATCTACCATAAATATCAAAGTGGAATTTTTTGTAAATATATTTTATTCTGCCGGCTCAAAAACCTATGATATCCCCTCGCTAAGTTCATAGAATGTGGTTATTTACTTAGTTAACTTATGTATCTATAATCTAAATATATACTTGGAGTGACAAGGACAAGTCTTGAGATGTTAATCTACCATTAATATCAAAGTGGATTATTTTGTCGTTATAATTTTCGCCGGTGGCTAAAAAACCTATGATGTCCCCACACTAATTTCATAGAATGCAGTTATTTACTTAGGTAACTTATGTATCTATAATCTAAATACATATTTGGAGTGACAAGGACAAGTCTTGAGATGTTAATCTACGATCAATATCAAAGTAGAGAATCTTTTCGTTATTTTTTCGGCCGCCGGCTCAAAAACCTATGATGTCTCCTCGCTAAGTTCATAGAATGATGTTATTTACTTAGAAAACTTATGTATCTATTATCTAAATACATATTTGGAGTGACAAGGACAAGTCTTGAGATGTTAATCTACCATCAATATCAAAGTGGAAATTTTTGTGGATATATTTTTCGCTGCCGGCTCAAAAACCTATGATATCCCCTCGATAAGTTCATAGAATGCTGTTATTTACTTAGGTAACTTACGTATCTATAATCTAAATACATATTTGGAGTGACAAGGACAAGTCTTGAGATGTTAATCTACGATCAATATCAATGTAGAGATCTTTTCGTTATTTTTTTGGCTGCTGGCTCAAAAACCTATGATATCCCCTCGCTAAGTTCATAGAATGCAGTTATTTACTTAGGTAACTTATGTATCTATAATCTAAATACATATTTGGAGTGACAAGGACAAGTCTTGAGATGTTAATCTACGATCAATATCAAAGTAGAGAATCTTTTCGTTATTTTTTCGGCCGCCGGCTCAAAAACCTATGATGTCTCCTCGCTAAGTTCATAGAATGATGTTATTTACTTAGGTAACTTATGTATCTATAATCTAAATATATACTTGGAGTGACAAGGACAAGTCTTGAGATGTTAATCTACCATCATTATCAAAGTGGAATTTTTTATGGATATATTTTTCGCTGCCAGCTTAAAAACCTATGATGTCCCCTCGCTAAGTTCAAAGAATGCAGTTATTTACTTAGGTTACTTATGTATCTATAATCTAAATATATATATGGAGTGACAAGGACAAGTCTTGAGATGTTAATCTACCATCATTATAAAAGTGGATTTTTTTGTGGCTATATTTTTCGCTGCCGGCTCAAAGACCTATGATGTCCCCTCGCTAAGTTCATAGAATGCAGTTATTTACTTAGGTTACTTATGTATCTATAATCTAAATATATATATGGAGTGACAAGGACAAGTCTTGAGATGTTAATCTACCATCATTATAAAAGTGGATTTTTTTGTGGCTATATTTTTCGCTGCCGGCTCAAAAACTTATGATATCCCCTCGCTAAGTTCATAGAATGCTGTTATTTACTTAGGTAACTTATGTATCTATAATCTAAATACATACTTGGAGTGACAAGGACAAATCTTGAGATATTAATCTACCGTTAATATCAAAGTGGAATTTTTTGTAGATATATTTTTCGCTGCCGGCTCAAAAACCTATGATGTCCCCTCGCTAAGATCATAGAATGATGTTATTTACTTAGGTAACTTATGTATTTATAATCTAAATACATAGTTGGAGTGACAAGGACAAGTCTTGAGATGTTAATCTACGATCAATATCAAAGTAGAGATCTTTTCGTTATTTTTTTGGCCGCCGGCTCAAAAACCTATGATATCCCCTCGCTAAGTTCATAGAATGATGTTATTTACTTAGGTAACTTATGTATCTATAATTTAAATACATACTTGGAGTGACAAGGACAAGTCTTGAGATGTTAATTTACGATCAATATCAAAGTAGAGATCTTTTCGTTATTTTTTCGGCCGCCGGCTCAAAAACCTATGATGTCCCCTCGCTAAGTTCATAGAATGATGTTATTTACTTAGAAAACTTATGTATCTATTATCTAAATACATATTTGGAGTGACAAGGACAAGTCTTGAGATGTTAATCTACCATCAATATCAAAGTGGAAATTTTTGTGGATATATTTTTCGCTGCCGGCTCAAAAACCTATGATATCCCCTCGATAAGTTCATAGAATTCTGTTATTTACTTAGGTTACTTATGTATCTATAATCTATATACATATTTGGAGTGACAAGGACAAGTTTTGAGATGTTAATCTACCATAAATATCAATGTGGAATTTTTTGTCGATATTATTTTCGCCGGTGGCTAAAAAACCTATGTATCCCCTCGCTAAGTTCATATAATGGTATTATTTACTTAGAAAACTCATGTATCTATTATCCAAATACATATTTGGAGTGACAAGGACAAGTCTTGAGATGTTAATCTAGCATAAATATCAATATGGAATTTTTTATGGATATATTTTTCTCTGCCGGCTCAAAAACCTATGATATTCCCTCGCTAAGTTCATAGAATGCAGTTATTTACATAGGTAACTTATGTATCTATAATCTAAATACATATTTGGAGTGACAAGGACAAGTTTTGAGGGGATTATCTACCATCAATATCAAAGTTGAATTTTTTGTAGATATATTTTTCGCTGCCGGCACAAAAACCTATGATGTCCCCTCGCTAAGTTCATAGAATGTGGTTATTTACTTAGTTAACTTATGTATCTATATTCTAAATACATATTTGGAGTGAAAAGGACAAGTCTTGAGGGGATTATCTACCATGAATATCAAAGTGTAATTTTTTGTAGATATATTTTTCGCTGCCGGCTCAAAAACCTATGATGTCCCCTCGCTAAGTTCATAGAATGATGTTATTTACTTAGAAAACTTATGTATCTATTATCTAAATACATATTTGGAGTGACAAGGACAAGTCTTGAGATGTTAATCTACCATAAATATCAAAGTGGAATTTTTGAGGATATATTTTTTCTGCCGGCTCAAAAACCTATGATATCCCCTCGCTAAGTTCATAGAATGTGGTTATTTACTTAGTTAACTTATGTATCTATAATCTAAATACATATTTAGAGTGACAAGGATAAGTCTTAAGGGGATTATCTACCATCAATATCAAAGTGGATTTTTTTGTGTATATACTTTTCGCTGCCGGCTCAAAAACCTATAATTTCCCCTCGCTAAGTTCATATAATGATGTTATTTACTTAGGTAACTTATGTATCTATAATCTAAATATATACTTGGAGTGACAAGGACAAGTCTTGAGGGGATTATCTACCATAAATATCAAAGTGGAATTTTTTGTAAATATATTTTATTCTGCCGGCTCAAAAACCTATGATATCCCCTCGCTAAGTTCATAGAATGTGGTTATTTACTTAGTTAACTTATGTATCTATAATCTAAATATATACTTGGAGTGACAAGGACAAGTCTTGAGATGTTAATCTACCATTAATATCAAAGTGGATTATTTTGTCGTTATAATTTTCGCCGGTGGCTAAAAAACCTATGATGTCCCCACACTAATTTCATAGAATGCAGTTATTTACTTAGGTAACTTATGTATCTATAATCTAAATACATATTTGGAGTGACAAGGACAAGTCTTGAGATGTTAATCTACGATCAATATCAAAGTAGAGAATCTTTTCGTTATTTTTTCGGCCGCCGGCTCAAAAACCTATGATGTCTCCTCGCTAAGTTCATAGAATGATGTTATTTACTTAGAAAACTTATGTATCTATTATCTAAATACATATTTGGAGTGACAAGGACAAGTCTTGAGATGTTAATCTACCATCAATATCAAAGTGGAAATTTTTGTGGATATATTTTTCGCTGCCGGCTCAAAAACCTATGATATCCCCTCGATAAGTTCATAGAATGCTGTTATTTACTTAGGTAACTTACGTATCTATAATCTAAATACATATTTGGAGTGACAAGGACAAGTCTTGAGATGTTAATCTACGATCAATATCAATGTAGAGATCTTTTCGTTATTTTTTTGGCTGCTGGCTCAAAAACCTATGATATCCCCTCGCTAAGTTCATAGAATGCAGTTATTTACTTAGGTAACTTATGTATCTATAATCTAAATACATATTTGGAGTGACAAGGACAAGTCTTGAGATGTTAATCTACGATCAATATCAAAGTAGAGAATCTTTTCGTTATTTTTTCGGCCGCCGGCTCAAAAACCTATGATGTCTCCTCGCTAAGTTCATAGAATGATGTTATTTACTTAGGTAACTTATGTATCTATAATCTAAATATATACTTGGAGTGACAAGGACAAGTCTTGAGATGTTAATCTACCATCATTATCAAAGTGGAATTTTTTATGGATATATTTTTCGCTGCCAGCTTAAAAACCTATGATGTCCCCTCGCTAAGTTCAAAGAATGCAGTTATTTACTTAGGTTACTTATGTATCTATAATCTAAATATATATATGGAGTGACAAGGACAAGTCTTGAGATGTTAATCTACCATCATTATAAAAGTGGATTTTTTTGTGGCTATATTTTTCGCTGCCGGCTCAAAGACCTATGATGTCCCCTCGCTAAGTTCATAGAATGCAGTTATTTACTTAGGTTACTTATGTATCTATAATCTAAATATATATATGGAGTGACAAGGACAAGTCTTGAGATGTTAATCTACCATCATTATAAAAGTGGATTTTTTTGTGGCTATATTTTTCGCTGCCGGCTCAAAAACTTATGATATCCCCTCGCTAAGTTCATAGAATGCTGTTATTTACTTAGGTAACTTATGTATCTATAATCTAAATACATACTTGGAGTGACAAGGACAAATCTTGAGATATTAATCTACCATTAATATCAAAGTGGAATTTTTTGTAGATATATTTTTCGCTGCCGGCTCAAAAACCTATGATATCCCCTCGCTAAGATCATAGAATGATGTTATTTACTTAGGTAACTTATGTATTTATAATCTAAATACATAGTTGGAGTGACAAGGACAAGTCTTGAGATGTTAATCTACGATCAATATCAAAGTAGAGATCTTTTCGTTATTTTTTTGGCCGCCGGCTCAAAAACCTATGATATCCCCTCGCTAAGTTCATAGAATGATGTTATTTGCTTAGGTAACTTATGTATCTATAATCTAAATACATATTTGGAGTGACAAGGACAAGTCTTGAGATGTTAATCTACCATCAATATCAAAGTGGAATTTTTTGTGGATATATTTTTCGCTGCCGGCTCAAAAACCTATGATATCCCCTCGCTAAGTTCATAGAATGCTGTTATTTACTTAGGTTACTTATGTATCTATAATCTAAATACATATTTGGAGTGACAAGGACACGTTTTGAGATGTTATTCTACCATAAATATCAATGTGGAATTTTTTGTCGATATTATTTTCGCCGGTGGCTAAAAAACCTATGTATCCCCTCGCTAAGTTCATATAATGATGTTATTTACTTAGAAAACTCATGTATCTATTATCCAAATACATATTTGGAGTGACAAGGACAAGTCTTGAGATCAATATGGAATTTTTTATGGATATATTTTTCTGTGCCGGCTCAAAAACCTATGATATCCCCTCGCTAAGTTCATAGAATGCAGTTATTTACTTAGGTTACTTATGTATCTATAATCTAAATACATATTTGGAGTGACAAGGACAAGTTTTGAGGGGATTATCTACCATCAATATCAAAGTTGAATTTTTTGTAGATATATTTTTCGCTGCCGGCTCAAAAACCTATGATGTCCCCTCGCTAAGTTCATAAAATGCAGTTATTTACTTAGGTTACTTATGTATCTATAATCTAAATATATATTTGGAGTGAAAAGGACAAGTCTTGAGATGTTAATCTACCATCAATATCAAAGTGGAATTTTTTGTGCATATATTTTTCGCTGCCGGCTCAAAAACCTATGATATCCCCTCGCTAAGTTCATAGAATGCTGTTATTTACTTAGGTTACTTATGTATCTATAATCTAAATACATATTTGGAGTGACAAGGACAAGTTTTGGGATGTTAATCTACCATAAATATCAAAGTGGAATTTTTTGTCGATATTATTTTCGCCGGTGGCTAAAAAACCTATGTATCCCCTCGCTAAGTTCATAGAATGCTGTTATTTACTTAGGTAACTTACGTATCTATAATCTAAATACATATTTGGAGTGACAAGGACAAGTCTTGAGATGTTAATCTACGATCAATATCAATGTAGAGATCTTTTCGTTATTTTTTTGGCTGCTGGCTCAAAAACCTATGATGTCCCCTCGCTAAGTTCATAGAATGCAGTTATTTACTTCGGTTACTTTTGTATCTAAAATCTAAATATATATTTGGAGTGACAAGGACAAGTCTTGAGATGTTAATCTACCATCAATATCAAAGTGGAATTTTTTGTGGATATATTTTTCGCTGCCGGCTCAAAAACCTATGATGTCCCCTCGCTAAGTTCATAGAATGCAGTTATTTACTTAGATTACTTATGTATCTATAATCTAAATATATATTTGGAGTGACAAGGACAAGTCTTGAGATGTTAATCTACCATCAATATCAAAGTAGAGATTTTTTCGTTATTTTTTTTGCCGCCGGCTCAAAAACCTATGATATCCCCTCGCTAAGTTCATAGAATGATGTTATTTACTTAGGTAACTTATGTATCTATAATCTAAATACATATATGGAGTGACAAGGACAAGTCTTGAGATGTTAATCTACCATCAATATCAAAGTGGAATTTTTTGTGGCTATATTTTTCGCTGCCGGCTCAATAATCTATGATGTCCCCTCGCTAAGTTCATAGAATGCAGTTATTTACTTAGGTAACTTATGTATCTATAATCTAAATACATATTTGGAGTGACAAGGACAAGTCTTGAGATGTTAATCTACCATAAATGTCAATATGGATTTTTTTATGGATATATTTTTATCTGCCGGCTCAAAAACCTATGATGTCCCCACATTAAGTTCATAGAATGCAGTTATTTACTTAGGTAACTTATGTATCTATAATCTAAATACATATTTGGAGTGACAAGGACAAGTCTTGAGATGTTAATCTACCATAAATATCAAAGTGGATTTTTTTATGGATATATTTTTCGCTGCCAGCTCAAAAACCTATGATGTCCCCTCGCTAAGTTCATAGAATGTTGTTATTTACTTAGTTTATTTATGTATCTATAATCTTAATACATATTTGGAGTGACAAGAACAAGTCTTGAGATGTTAATCTACGATCAATATCAAAGTAGAGATCTTTTCGTTATTTTTTCGGCCGCCGGCTCAAAAACCTATGATATCCCCTCGCTAAGTTCATAGAATGATATTATTTACTTAGAAAACTTATGTATCTATTATCTAAATACATATTTGGAGTGACAAGGACAAGTCTTGAGATGTTAATCTACCATAAATATCAATATGGAATTTTTTATGGATATATTTTTCTCTGCCGGCTCAAAAACCTATGATGTCCCCTCGCTAAGTTCATAGAATGCAGTTATTTACTTAGGTAACTTATGTATCTATAATCTTAATACATATTTGGAGTGACAAGAACAAGTCTTGAGATGTTAATCTACGATCAATATCAAAGTAGAGATCTTTTCGTTATTTTTTCGGCCGCCGGCTCAAAAACCTATGATATCCCCTCGCTAAGTTCATAGAATTATGTTATTTACTTAGAAAACTTATGTATCTAGTATCTAAATACATATTTGGAGTGACAAGGACAAGTCTTGAGATGTTAATCTACCATCAATATCAAAGTGGAATTTTTTGTGGCTATATTTTTCGCTGCCGGCTCAATAATCTATGATGTCTCCTCGCTAAGTTCATAGAATGCAGTTATTTACTTAGGTAACTTATGTATCTATAATCTAAATACATATTTGGAGTGACGTCCCCTCGCTAAGTTCATAGAATGCAGTTATTTACTTAGATTACTTATGTATCTATAATCTAAATATATATTTGGAGTGACAAGGACAAGTCTTGAGATGTTAATCTACCATCAATATCAAAGTAGAGATTTTTTCGTTATTAACATCTCAAGACTTGTCCTTGTCACTCCATATATGTATTTAGATTATAGATACATAAGTTACCTAAGTAAATAACATCATTCTATGAACTTAGCGAGGGGATATCATAGGTTTTTGAGCCGGCGGCAAAAAAACCTATGTATCCCCTCGCTAAGTTCATAGAATGCAGTGATTTACTTAGGTTACTTATGTATCTATAATCTAAATACATATTTGGAGTGACAAGGACAAGTTTTGAGGGGATTATCTACCATCAATATCAAAGTGGATTTTTTTGTAGATATATTTTTCGCTGCCGGCTCAAAAACCTATGATGTCCCCTCGCTAAGTTCATAGAATGCAGTTATTTACTTAGGTAACTTATGTATCTATAATCTAAATATATATTTGGAGTGACAAGGACAAGTCTTGAGATGTTAATCTACCATCAATATCAAAGTGGAATTTTTTGTGGATATATTTTTCGCTGCCGGCTCAAAAACCTATGATGTCCCCTCGCTAAGTTCATAAAATGCAGTTATTTACTTAGATTACTTATGTATCTATAATCTTAATACATACTTGGAGTGACAAGGACAAGTCTTGAGATGTTAATCTACGATCAATATCAAAGTAGAGATCTTTTCGTTATTTTTTCGGCCGCCGGCTCAAAAACCTATGATATCCCCTCGCTAAGTTCATAGAACGATGTTATTTACTTAGAAAACTTATGTATCTATTATCTAAATACATATTTGGAGTGACAAGGACAAGTCTTGAGATGTTAATCTACCATAAATATCAATATGGGATTTTTAATGGATATATTTTTCTCTGCCGGCTCAAAAACCTATGATGTCCCCACACTTAGTTCATAGAATGCAGTTATTTACTTAGGTAACTTATGTATCTATAATCTTAATACATATTTGGAGTGACAAGAACAAGTCTTGAGATGTTAATCTACCATCAATATCAAAGTAGAGATTTTTTCGTTATTTTTTCGGCCGCCGGCTCAAAAACCTATGATATCCCCTCGCTAAGTTCATAGATTTATGTTATTTACTTAGAAAACTTATGTATCTATTATCTAAATACATATTTGGAGTGACAAGGACAAGTCTTGAGATGTTAATCTACCATCAATATCAAAGTGGAATTTTTTGTGGATATATTTTTCGCTGCCGGCTCAAAAACCTATGATATCCCCTCGCTAAGTTCATAGAATGCAGTTATTTACTTAGATAACTTATGTATCTATAATCTAAATACATATTTGGAGTGACAACGACAAGTTTTGAGATGTTAATCTGGCATAAATATCAAAGTGGAATTTTTTGTCGTTATTATTTTCGCCGGTGGCTAAAAAACCTATGATGTCCCCACACTAAGTTCATATAATGCAGTTATTTACTTAGTTTATTTATGTATCTATAATCTAAATACATACTTGGAGTGACAAGGACAAGTCTTGAGATGTTAATCTACGATCAATATCAAAGTAGAGATCTTTTCGTTATTTTTTCGGCCGCCGGCTCAAAAACCTATGATTTCCCCTCGCTAAGTTCATAGAATGATGTTATTTACTTAGAAAACTTATGTATCTATTATCTAAATACATATTTGGAGTGACAAGGACAAGTCTTGAGATGTTAATCTACCATCAATATCAAAGTGGAATTTTTTGTGGATATATTTTTCGCTGCCGGCTCAAAAACCTATGATGTCCCCTCGCTAAGTTCATAGAATGCAGTTATTTACTTAGATTACTTATGTATCTATAATCTTAATATATACTTGGAGTGACAAGGACAAGTCTTGAGATGTTAATCTACGATCAATATCAAAGTAGAGATCTTTTCGTTATTTTTTCGGCCGCCGGCTCAAAAACCTATGATATCCCCTCGCTAAGTTCATAGAATGATGTTATTTACTTAGAAAACTTATGTATCTATTATCTAAATACATATTTGGAGTAACAAGGACAAGTCTTGAGATGTTAATCTACCATCAATATCAAAGTGGATTTTTTTGTGGATATATTTTTCGCTGCCGGCTCAAAAACCTATGATATCCCCTCGCTAAGTTCATAGAATGCTGTTATTTACTTAGGTTACTTATGTATCTATAATCTAAATACATATTTGGAGTGACAAGGACAAGTCTTGAGATGTTAATCTACCATCAATATCAAAGTGGATTTTTTTGTGGATATATTTTTCGCTGCCGGCTCAAAAACCTATGATATCCCCTTGCTAAGTTCATAGAATGCTGTTATTTACTTAGGTTACTTATGTATCTATAATCTAAATACATATTTGGAGTGACAAGGACAAGTTTTGAGATGTTAATCTACCATAAATATCAATGTGGAATTTTTTGTCGATATTATTTTCGCCGGTGGCTAAAAAACCTATGTATCCCCTCGCTAAGTTCATATAATGATGTTATTTACTTAGAAAACTCATGTATCTATTATCCAAATACATATTTGGAGTGACAAGGACAAGTCTTGAGATGTTAATATACCATAAATATCAATATGGAATTTTTTATGGATATATTTTTCTCTGCCGGCTCAAAAACCTATGATATCCCCTCGCTAAGTTCATAGAATGCAGTTATTTACTTAGGTTACTTATGTATCTTTAATCTAAATACATATTTGGAGTGACAAGGACAAGTTTTGAGGGGATTATCTACCATCAATATCAAAGTTGAATTTTTTGTAGATATATTTTTCGCTGCCGGCTCAAAAACCTATGATGTCCCCTCGCTAAGTTCATAGAATGCAGTTATTTACTTAGGTTACTTATGTATCTATAATCTAAATATATATTTGGAGTGAAAAGGACAAGTCTTGAGATGTTAATCTACCATCAATATCAAAGTGGAATTTTTTGTGCATATATTTTTCGCTGCCGGCTCAAAAACCTATGATATCCCCTCGCTAAGTTCAAAGAATGCTGTTATTTATTTAGGTTACTTATGTATCTATAATCTAAATACATATTTGGAGTGACAAGGACAAGTCATGAGGGGATTATCTACCATCAATATCAAAGTGGAATTTTTTGTCGATATTATTTTCGCCGGTGGCTAAAAAACCTATGTATCCCCTCGCTAAGTTCATAGAATGCAGTTATTTACTTAGGTTACTTATGTATCTATAATCTAAATACATATTTGGAGTGACAAGGACAAGTTTTGAGGGGATTATCTACCATCAATATCAAAGTGGAATTTTTTGTAGATATATTTTTCGCTGCCGGCTCAAAAACCTATGATGTCCCCTCGCTAAGTTCATAGAATGCAGTTATTTACTTAGGTTACTTATGTATCTATAATCTAAATATATATTTGGAGTGACAAGGACAAGTCTTGAGATGTTAATCTACCATCAATATCAAAGTGGAATTTTTTGTGGATTTTTTTTTTCGCTGCCGGCTCAAAACCTATGATGTCCCCTCGCTAAGTTCATAGAATGCAGTTATTTATTTAGATTACTTATGTATCTATAATCTAAATATATATTTGGAGTGACAAGGACAAGTCTTGAGATGTTAATCTACCATCAATATCAAAGTAGAGATTTTTTGGTTATTTTTTTTGCCGCCGGCTCAAAAACCTATGATATCCCCTCGCTAAGTTCATAGAATGATGTTATTTACTTAGGTAACTTATGTATCTATAATCTAAATACATATATGGAGTGACAAGGACAAGTCTTGAGATGTTAATCTACCATCAATATCAAAGTGGAATTTTTTGTGGCTATATTTTTCGCTGCCGGCTCAATAATCTATGATGTCCCCTCGCTAAGTTCATAGAATGCAGTTATTTACTTAGGTAACTTATGTATCTATAATCTAAATACATATTTGGAGTGACAAGGACAAGTCTTGAGATGTTAATCTACCATCAAAATCAAAGTATATATTTTTTGCAGCCAGCTCAAAAACATATGCTATCCCCTCGCTAAGTTCATAGAAAGCTGTTATGTACTTACTAAACGTATGTATCTATAATCTAAATACATACTTGGAGTGACAAAGACAAGTCTTGAGAGGTAAATCTACCATAAATTCAATTGAAAGATTATTGTCGATATTATTTTTGCCGGTGGCTAAAAAACCTATGTATCCCCTCGGTAAGTACATAGAAGGTTATGATTTACTTAGTATACTTATATATCTTTTAAATAAATACATTTCTAGAGTGACACCATGCCATTTTTGATATCTTATACGCTTTCTTAAGAAACGAAAACGTATGATTATTACGTACGTTTGTTTTTGTTCGATTTATGGCTCTGAATCTTTCATGGGATCATATTAAAATCTTAATTCAGTACGAAGGTTTTATGTGATTTTTTGTGATTAATTAAATTTTCTTTCTTTTGAACTCTTAAAACCGATTAAATTACAAAATACTTTGTGTTTTTGCTAATTCTGAATTCATATCTATTTAGAATATTTTAACGCCTGTTAGGCCTTTTTTCAATTGTTTTTATAATTTCCTTATATTTTCAACAGTTTTCCAGTGTAAATACGGTAAATAAAGCAATTTTCTGTATTCTTTCTAATTTGGTCGGATTATATTGGCTGCTAACTTTTGGCTGCTAACTTCACGCCGGTATATATACCTATATAGTTATAGTTCTTCAAATAAGTAAACATTGAAAATCATCCCACAGGAACACATTACCGGGATAAAAAGTATCCTATGTGTTAATCCAGAACATATTCTATCTGTATGCCAAATTTCATCCAAATCCGTTCAGATGGTGAAGCGTGATTGTGGTACAAACATCCAAACACACAAACTCACAAACTCACAAACATCCAAACTTTCGCATTTATAATATTAGTGAGAAGTGAGATAGCAATGAAATACAATTTCTGTAGCTATCATCTAGTCTGGTCGGATGACTTGGGAAAGACTTGGAAGTTGTTAAAACGTTGCCACAGTTGCGTTATTGCAACGTATATTGACACATGGATTAGGTATACAGGTCAAGAAGATAGATACATATCAAACAACACTGGCCACTTCTACAAATTGCTTAGCGTATTTATAGTTCCA
>CATOBL010000022.1:0-57186 GCA_951394255.1 Polyploca ridens
ATCGGGTCGCTCGGTGTGAACTGACCCTTAGATTCAAGTGTAATAAGGATCAATATCGATTGAATACAAGTACTTATTTCAAAAGTTTTTGCGGTTGAAATATGAAGCTTAATAACTATGAAAATACAAGAAATGTTCTTTTATAGAGGACAAAAACGCATTTGAATGAAATGCTCGCTTCTCATGCAATTTGTTTACAAAAATAAATTTTGTTAAAACCTATATAGTATAACTGAAAATGTCGATTTTCACATTTTCTTAATCGATTACTACTTGTTTCAGTTTGATGGCTGAAGACGAAGAGGGATATCGAAAACTGATCGATCAGAAGAAAGACAAGAGATTGGCGTTCCTTCTGTCGCAAACTGATGAGTACATCGCCAGCCTTACGGAGATGGTGAAACAACACAAGCAGGAGCAGCGCAAGAAACAACAGGAAGAGGAACGCAGGAAAAGGGTATGCTAAATACATATTTATGTTACTTACATTGATTTTTAGGCGCCGATCCCACAGAGACGAGTTCTAGAGTTTCGCGTTCCGAGTTCTGCATTCCTCGTTGACTGTAAGCTATGTGGGGCCTTTGAAAGTAAAAAAAGTGTATGATGTGCGATCAGTAGCGAATATTGCAGAACTCTAGACTGCTTGCTGTGTGGACAATAGTCGACACGGTATGCAGAACTCGGAACTCTAGAACTCTCTCTGTGGGATCGGCGCCTTAGTGTCCTAAAGGTACCCTATTTAAATACATAGCCAACGCCATCCTCATGTTTGTCACACGGATGTATCTCTAATCATTATATTTTGATTAATTGCAGCTGCAGACTTTGAAACTATATTTATTCTGCAGAAAAGTGCAATTCGCGCAATCTATTGTTTGGGTCCTCGCGAATCACTACGAAGTCGATTCAAGGAATTTAAAATTTTAACGTTACCGTCACAGTACATTTATGAAAATATTATGTTTGTCCGTAAAAACTTAAATTTATTTGAAATTAATAGTAGCCGCCATAACTTCAATACAAGAAATAAAGATAAAATTGTGACACCTAGATTCAGGTTATCTAGAGCTAATAAGTCTTTTCTCGGAAATTGCGTTCGATTCTATAATAAAATCCCACTCGAAGTAACTAAAATGTCTTATGATAAATTCAAAGATTTCATAAAGCAGAGGTTAATTGACAAAGCCTACTATAAGGCGGCTCATTACGTGGAAGACAAGAATATATGGTTGTAGTAGCTTCTCTCTGCACTTGCATCCCCCTGGCTAAGTGACAATTGTACGAATAAGCATAAAATAATAATGTATATATTGTATAAGTATTTGGAAAAAAGCTGTAATATTAAAAGATCTTCCACAAAAAAAAAAAACCTTGCTGAGTTTCTTGCCGGAGTCTTCTCAGTTTAAGTGTATTCCGAACCGGTGGTAAATTCAACTATGTACATAACGTTCATAAGTGCCTTACTAGGGCCTAAACTGAATAAATGACTTTTTGATTTTGATTTTTGATTTTGAATTTTTTATTATTAATTTCATTAAATATTTGTTACATTTTTTCAACGTTGTTTGTGCCTACTTAATCTATCTGTAAACAAAAATGTTTGGTTGATAAATATGCTGGAAATCGTTTATTGATGATCATTCTATCACACTTTACCTCTATTATACTTTTTATGTTGTCCCGTGTCTAAATGTTTAAATCTCTATTTATCAGAAATCAAGGAAGAGAAAGCTACTGGAAGGCGGCGAAATCGACGCTATGGATGACAGCTCTCAGACATCCGACTCGCGAGTCAGTGTTATGGATCCGAAATCAGGCGAGGTGTGTATGGTTTTTTTTAAATGGACAGTCTTATAATTCACTATAATAATCTCGCCATGGTACGGTTATAGTATGGAAGGTAATAAGCACACAAAGCATAGAAAGAAACTCTCAAATACAACAAATAATCAAATATAGTATGTTACGATATGGTACGGTATTTATACTATTTTATAGCACGTGTGATATAAACTCGCGCTTAGGTCACGTTTTCCGTGGAATAATGGACTACCTAAGTCGCGGATAAGCGTGGCCTAAGTTCGGGTTTAGTTCACACAGTGCTATAAATTTTTTTTTAAACAATATTGTTGACAAATAGAGATATTAAGGCCCAGAATACTCTCGAGCAGATTTCAGTTTTCACCCTTGCGCCACATTTTCACATAATATTAGCGGAAATTACAGGAACTAAGCAAACAAAAAATACTAGCTCCCTCTATTTAGAAGTGCGTCATTGCAAACAAACAATTAAACATGATACACCGCCATCTAAACATTTCCGCGAGAACGACACTGTTTGAATTGGACACAGTAAAAATGTAAACAGTAGACAAACTGCAGACAAACATTACAAATATAATTTTTCAAATACTTTAAAAAACTTTTGACGGGCCAGTTGGCGTAGTTGGTTAAGATTCTACGCTGCCGATCTTTTGTTCGATTCCCACCAAGGATATGCATCTGTGTGCATGAACAAGTTTGCATGTTCCGAGTCTGAGTGTAAATATGTATAGTAAGTACTAGCAACCCGCCCCGGCTTCGCACGGGTACAATGTCATAATGTGGTGTCAGTGGAGCGATTTGCGCGACCGCCCACGCCACCCGATCACGGTATCGCGACTGTTTCTTGCTAATTTTAAATCTGTGATATCATTTAAAATATTAATGATAATTATTTGCTGTAAAGCATTGAGCTATTATTACCACGTATAGAGATGCTATCATAAGCAAAGTTTATGTCCCATTTCTTTAGAGTCGACTAAAGGTTTCTTTAGCACTGAAACAATAATTAGTCGTCTAAGCAGACAGTAGAAACACGTAGCGCTATTAGAAAGCTTTTAGGAGTATTTTTCTCGCAAACACCGTTATTTTCACGGCGCTTACGCGTTTCGTTCATCGTTTTACAACAACAAGTGTGGCCGGATGGCCTCACTTGAACGGAACATAGTTGTGATGTGTGGCATCTTCTCTTTACGTAGTACTAATGAAGATCTATCTGATGGTTAAAACTGCAAAACCCGTTGCGTGGTTTAGAGTTGATAAACAGAGAGACAAACAGACGCGGAAAACGACTTCTTTTTATACTATTTAGAGATGTATTTACAAGTTCTGCTTAGTTTGGGATCAGGTAGCCGTGTGTGAAAAATGTCTCAAGATATTTATTTTTAAAAGTTGATACTGGCCCTGATTCTGTTGTTCACAACTAAACTAATTTTAATGTCACTATGTCTCTTTCTAACAAAGAACATAAGAAAAGGATGTAAGAAATTTAGTCCTGTCAAATTAGTCCAATGCTTGTTTTCAATATAAATTTAGTCGCCATCTATCGCGGTCACGCCTAAATACACGCAAAATAAGACGGCAAAGATTAATTTGACAACTTAAAATATGTTCTATCCTTTTTCAATCATGTTCGTAAGAAAGAGATGAGATGTGACTAAAATTAGTTTAGTGCGATTTACAACAGAATCGGCACCACTTACGATAATATTTCTCAGGTTAGGTAATTGTCTCCCAAAACCAGAATTCTTTTACATACGCTACTTAGGTAATTGTCGTCGGGTCACGAAACTAAGCGTTTTATCTAAATACAATTTGTGTTCTATAAATTCGGAGAAAACAGGCTGTGACAAATGGACAGACAGGAGAGTATCCTACTCGTATACAGCTGTGAGCTTTCATAATGTGCACAAAGGAGGGAAACTATGTTGAATTTTATCGACCGTTTTTTAAATTACTTTTTATGTATTTTTTAAATTCTTGTTCACTACAGTGATCACCACGTTAACAAAACTATGTAACTTTAATTACTTATTAAACTTAGCGATATATCACAATGCAACAAACTTAATATAATTAAAAAAAAACAAGGCGTCCTCATAAAATGAAAATTGAGGCAAAAATACAGCCCTCAATCGAGATATTATATGTTATTTGACAAATAAACAGGTTTTCTTCCATCACGTTTTACAATAATTGTAGAATTTCTCAATAAAATGCCCTCTTTACCTACCATTTTTAGTCATCATCATATCAGCCTAATGATATCCACTGCTTAACATAGGCCTCCCCCATTAACTTCCACTTCGAGCGGTTTTGGGCCGCTTGAATCCAGCAGCGCCCAGTGACTCTGACCAGCAGGGCTATTTTAAAACGTCGGATTCGATATCGGAAACGGATTCAAAAATTTCCGAGGCGAATTTAAGTAATTGCTATTTTAATTTCCGATAACTTTCCGATGAATCGAATTGATATTTCCGTAAAGAAACATAAAAAATATTCGAATTCTGAAATTAAAATAGTAATTGCGGAAAATCGCCTCGGTCGTTTTTTGAATCCGTTTCCGATATCGAATCCGAGCGTTTTAAAATACCCCTGCAGGTCGCCGGTCCATCTGGTGGGAGGTCGTCCTGCATGGTGTCCCCTTCCAGTTAGTGGTCGCTACTCTAGAAACTTCCATCCCCATCGGTTATCGGTTCTTCAAGCGATGTGGCCTACCCATTGTCACATCAACTTACTAACTCTACGAGCTATATACATATTTTTTGTTCTCCTACGAATGTCCTCTTTTCGGATCCTGTTTCGTAGAGAAATTCCAAGCATAGCTCATTCCATAGCTTGCTGAGTGACTCTGAGCTTATTTATGCGGCCAGCAGTGAAATACCACGTCTATGTTCCGTATGTCATCACTGGTAACACGCATTGATTGAAATCCTTTCGTCTTAAGACTCTGACTCTGAGGTATTCTGGACTTGAAGATATGCCGTAGCTTCCCGAACGCTGTCTAGCCGAGTTGGATTCTTCCGTTGACATCTTTGTCGAAGTTGAACCTACCTTGTTGGACAATTTGTCCTAGGTAAACATACTCGTCTACAACTTCGAGAGCAGTGTTCCCAATAATCACGGGTATTGGCGGAATATGAATATTAGACATAATTTTTGTCTTGTATATTTTCATCTTGACCTGTTAAGAAACTCTTGAGATCATTGAGCATGATGTTCAAAGCTTTCAGCGATTCCCGCCATTATGACTATTTCGTCGGCAAGTCGAAGGTGAGAGATGTGTTCACCGTTGATGTTGATGCCATAACCCTTCCAGTTCAAGAGCTTGAACACATCCTCCATTGCAGTGGTAAAGGTTCCGGGGAAATTACGTCACCCTGTCTTTCACCCTTCTGCAACTGGATTGATCTCGTACTCTCGTCCTGTACTCGGATTGACATAGTGGCTTTGCTGTACAATCACCTTCAACAATTCGATATAGCGATAGTCGATTTAGCACCGCTGTAGACTCTGTAATACCGCCCATGTCTCAACTGAATTGAAGGCTTTTTCACAGTCATCATACACAAGGCATAACGGTTGAATATACTCCTCAGTCTTCTGTATAATTTGGCGAACTATATGTATTTGATCTATGGTACTAAAGCCCACATTTCAAACGATACACTACTATTCAACAAATCTGCAATGGCAAAAATACTGACAAAAATATTCAATGAAGTATTAACAACACAATACATACCTACTCAGTGGTCTCAATCAAATATTGTATTACTATTTAAAAAGGGAGATATACATAACATCAATAATTACAGACCCATCAGTCTCATGTCCAACATTTATAAAATATTTGCTAAAGTGTTACTGAGTAGATTGACTGCAGTATTGGATGAGAACCAACCTATTGAGCAAGCTGGATTTCGGAGTGGGTTCTCGGTTATCGATCACATACACGCTGTAAAACAAGTGATTGAAAAATATACGGAGTACAACTTACCACTATATTGCTCCTTTGTGGACTATAACAAGGCCTTCGACTCGATCGACCATAACTCAATCTGGCAGGCGCTAAAAGAACAAGGCGTGGAAAACAAATATATACGGATATTAAAAAATGTGTATACCAAAAGCTCAGCGAGGATCCTATTAGAGAAAAAAGGAAGGAGTATAGATATTGAAAGAGGAGTTCGCCAAGGAGATCCAATATCACCAAAACTCTTCTCAGCAACGCTGGAAAAAGTATTTCGTCGGCTGAACTGGGACAACTTCGGAATAGCCATAGACGGAGCCAGACTGACACACCTGAGGTTTGCTGACGATGTGGTCCTATTTGCAGAGTCACCATCAGTCTTGAAAACAATGCTAGAAGAGTTAGACAAAGAAAGCAAGATAGTAGGATTAACAATGAACGCTGAAAAGACCAAGTTAATAACCAATCGAGAAAAAGTGGAGATAAATGTGAATAACAAGTTAATCGAATATCAAGACGAATACATATATCTAGGTCAAGTTATCTCCATAGATAAACTAAACGAAAAGGAGGTGGACCGACGTATAGCTAACTCTTGGAAACGATATTGGTCTCTCAAAGAGGTGATGAAAAATAAGGATTTTAGTATGATACTTAAAAGAAAGCTCTTTGAATCATGCATCCTACCTGTCTTGACATATGGTTGCCAAACATGGGCCCTTACAAAAGCATAATATCACAAATTATCGGTGTGCCAGCGCGCTATGGAGAGAAGCATGCTTGGGATAAAAAGAAAAGACAGGAAAAGAAACACAGAGGTAAGGAAAGAAACAAACGTGACAGATGTTGTGGTAAAAATTAAGTCATTAAAGTGGAGATGGACAGGCCACACACTGAGAGGAAAAGACAAGTGGAGTAGAATGGTAACCATCTGGCATCCAAGAAATGGGAAAAGGAAAAGAGGAAGGCAGAACAAACGATGGAAAGATGACATAGAAATAACGGGAGGAAGGCTTTGGACGAGGATTGCAAAGGATAGGATAAAATGGAAGGAGTTGGAGGAGGCCTATGCCAAAGGGCACACAGACAAAGATTGACGGTGTCTAAGAGATAGAAAAAATGAATGAAACATAATCGAAACGCATATCGAATAATTTAAGTAATTAATTAATAATGTAATAATGTATAAATAATAATTGTATTGTAATTTTATAAATTTCTGATGTAAGGACACCACTATAATTTGTTTATGTAATTTATTTATCTTGTCTGAATAAAGGGCTTTATTATTATTATTATTACTAAAGCCTTTACGGAAGCCAGCTTTTTCGGGAGGCTGGAAGTCTTCAAACCTACGTGCAAGACAATTCGTAATGACCCCGAAAACAACTTATAAACGTCGTTTAGGAAGGATATGGGGCGGTAGTTCTTCAATAGGGCCTTATCGCCTTTTTTGAAGAAGAGCACCACCATTTATTTCCTCTCCATACTTCTGGTATTGTACCTAGGGCATAAATCTCGGAATATCGCAATATTGGAATCTCGGCACCGTGCATAAGGACTTCATTTTATAAAGCTGGCAGGTGAGGTGATACTTCTGAGCTATCGCTATCAAATTTATTGAGCGGTATCACCGAGGTATGTAAATGTAACATAATTGCATTTTTGAGCAATGAGGATCATTTACGTTCAAAAGTATCCTTTGTCCATCTCAACTAATTGAACTATCTCCCTGCCAAATTGTATTTAAATCTGTTCAGTGGTTAAGCCGTGAAAAGTTTACAAACTGACAAATATCCAGAGTTGCGTGTTGGCCGAATTATAACGTCAACGTTAATTTACAAGCGGGAGCGAGCGTATTAATTAAGCTGTTTTTAAAACTTTAATAACTTCGTCATTTATTGATGGATATTAATAATTTAAAAAAACATTATGCTCATAAAGGTTATGTGCATCCTATGTAGTAATAAAAAAGTTATCATTTTGTTATGTGAATGATCCTTATTGCAGGCATCTAACTCAAAAAGCTATTTTGACCCATATAATATAAAATTTCCCGCCTCATGCTAAGCATTCACCTTAAGGAAGTATTATATAATGTTATGGAAAAAAAGTTATTCCAATTTTATTACTTTTATTGATATAAAACTGTGCCTGGCTCACTGATTGGCTGAAAAAACTAAGCTACCGGTGGTTAGGGTTGCAGAAACAGGAACCTCCTCACAATACGAGCTGTATCGAGGCCATCAGGCCATTGGCCGTTACGACAATCGGCACAATGATAGCCGAGCTCACTACTAGTAATTGTAAATATACGATGGCTTCACATTCCAACTAATCAGTCCAGTAAGTACTAGAAACTAAGTCAACGTAAGATGTGTAATATTTTCCTTACTGTTCTAATTTTACTGTGCCATTTTCATTTGACGACTACGCGAGTGGACCACAATAATACAATGAATATAAAAGTTTACCGGCTCGACTCGATGACTACAGATGACTCGATGACCGCAGTAGAGGCAGTCATGCCCGCCCCGACTTCGGGGCACCTACTGTTACCAGTATCAGTCAACCTACCTTTCATACCTTTTCTTTGATCTCAAAATAAACAATATTGAATGAGGTATTATTTAATCAGGTAACTAACTAAATAGGTAATTGCTCATTAAAAATAATATATATTGCTGATTTTTCATTTCGCATTATTTGATAAAAAAAAAATAAAAAAAAACATTTTCCGGGATTTGAATCATCACCTCCTTCAGGTACATAAATACCCCGCGCCTTAGCCCCCTAGGCTACCCTAAACATACCTTTCATATACGAAAATAAGAATTAGTCTCTGTCAGTACCACGACATGCCTCGGTGACAATGATCAAAAGCATCAATCATAACAGATTTTATTTTATATATTTTTATTTATAACAAGCAAATAATAGGCTCAATTGCCTTAATTTGACTAGCATGCATTTTCCAGTGCCTTCTAAAGATAATTTGATATGATTTTTTACTAATTTGAGAGGGTTTTATGTATGTGAAAATTCTGAAAAAAAATGACACAAGTCCGTCTAGCAACGCGGATCGCCGCGGAATGCGAGTGAGCGCGAAGCAAAATACGCGAGTTGCAGGACAATAGAGTGCGGTATGATGTTCATGGTGCTCAGATTAATTTGACGTAAGCGACTTTTTTTAAAATCATTATTATGAAAAACTGAATCGCAAATTCAAAAAACTAAATCGGGCGTTTATTTGCTTATGATATGTACTCTATTGATGAAAAAAATCGTATTAAAATACCTTCAGGCGTTGGATATATTTGGGAATTTCTTGATTTTCAGACGTATGTTTGGCATTTTTTTTTATCGAGGCTTTTAATTGAAATCGTGTTTTCGGCTCGGGCGATGTGTTTGTTATATCCTTAAGTATCATATATTTCAATTTCAATACCGTAGAGCTAGCAGGTTTCATATAATTTGGGCTGCAATGTAGAGACTTTTGCCCATTTCTGCCTCTTAAAAGAAGCATTACAATACGTTTAAAATAATGTCCCTCTAGGTATTGAAAGGAGAAGAAGCGCCATTATTGTCACAGTTGAAAGATTGGATGGAGAAACATCCCGGATGGGAAGTGCTGTCTGATTCCGATGACTCCGGCGATGACAGCCAGGATGATGATGGTTAGTGATTACATTAATATTTTATTTACAAGATAACTATAAAAAACGATGCAATGGTCCGATCATAGTTTTGAAACATTAACCAACAGAATTGCATAAAATTCAGGGCAATTTTATCGCAATTTGGGAGACCCTCTTATCACATCAATACATGTTATAGACTGTAGTTAGTAAGGTCTAAAACAATTTGGTATATCCATGGCGGTACTAAAAGGTTTAAAAATAAAATGAATATGTTATTAAAACAGAGAAGAGAAATAAACACAAGGAGAGTATCAGGGAGAAGACTGAAGAAGAAAAAGCGCGCGAAATACTCAAAAAGGCCAAGGTCGAGGACGACGAATACAAAACAGAAGAACAGACATATTACAGGTAACACTTATTCTTGTATTTGATGGTATGTATCGAATCGAGTGAAGGCGAGTTTATTTATTAACAATTATAACTATGTATGGGATCAAAATAATAGAAAAAGAAGTCATTTTTCATGAAGTTAATAAGACATAATAGAATAACATCATGTATGTGGATCGCTTATCTGTGGTAGTTTCTACGACAGACACGCCGATCTTCTTCTGGACTAAATCCCTTTTCCCATGACTATGGATAAACTTAGGCAGGTTTTAAAAGTACTTCATCAATAATATTACATTAAATGTTGCAGCATCGCTCACACGGTCCACGAATCTGTCACGGAACAAGCCAGCATTCTGGTGAATGGCAATCTGAAGGAATATCAAATTAAGGTGGGTGGTTTTTTACTAACATATTTTCTATCTGTACAATAAAATATGCCTGAATAATATATGTTTTCAGGGCTGCGTTCAGTAACAGTTCAATAGTATGTGGTGCGATCGTCGGACGACGTCGGACGATCGCCCCGGTGACACGGTGTGTAGTTACTGAACACAGCCCTGGTACAGGTTATTGAGACATGTATTTTAATAGTAGTTCTTTTCAGGGTCTGGAGTGGCTGGTGTCATTGTTCAACAACAACTTGAACGGTATCTTGGCAGATGAGATGGGTCTCGGCAAGACCATCCAGACAATTGCATTGGTAACTTATCTCATGGAAAAGAAGAAAGTAAATGGGCCGTTCCTGATTATTGTACCGCTCAGGTTATTTAATTTTCATATATCTTTTGTCCCAAACATGGAACTGTTATTTATTGAAATATTTTGGTAATTTGTTTTTGAATCTTTTGTAGTGTAACAGTGTCCCTAGTACCTGGATTTATTAATTATATAGGCCCATGAATAATCATGGCAATCTATTATATTCATTTGTAAAAAAAAAAGTTTATTCAAATATCTTCCAATGTGGAGATGACATTACCAGCAAATGTAAAATATTTAATATATTTTTTGTCTACTTCCTACAGTCTTATAATATTTTTTTCTAATATTATGTTTGTATTTCTCAGACACCCATTTAATTTGTAACACTATTCCAATGTTATTTATTTTTGAGCATAAACTGTACGTCAAACATTAAAACTTTACGATGTAGGGTACATTCCGAATTGGATAATATCGCTCATAGCGCTCACAGCAATAATTTGCGTACCGAGTTAGAAATCTCGTTAACTGAGAACTGACAACAAATCGGAACGCTCGTGAACACGCTCACAGTATTCAAAACAGAACATTTGAGAATTTAATTAAAATATGAATTAACAATGCGCTAGGACTCCTTATATCTTTTATAAGTTGACTCGCAAAAATGAATATCCGCTTTTTTATTATTTTTCTCTCATAAAATCATAAAAAGTATCTTTGCCAAATAGAAAACCAAGAATTTTATTAGAATTTTTCCGAAAACACAATAATTAACCGTCACTTTTGATCACGGTGATATCAGTTTAGGGCATGGTCGTTGTGAGCGCAAGATGGTGCATGTCATGACGTCATCTATGACGTTTCACGGGATATCGTTATCGGGCTCACGCCAATTCGGTACGGGTTTAAGCACGCTCAAATCGATTATAGCTTCATTTCGGAATGCAGCCGTAGTGAGTGGGAACTGTACCGGTAACGTAATGTAACATAAACTTGCAGTACACTATCAAACTGGGTGTTGGAGTTCGAGAAGTGGGCACCGACGGTGTTGGTGGTGTCGTACAAGGGCTCCCCGCAGTCGCGGCGGCTCGTGCAGACGCAGATGCGCTCCACCAAGTTCAACGTGCTGCTCACCACCTACGAATACGTCATTAAGGACAAGGGCGTGCTTGCTAAGGTAACATCTAATATTATCCAAGGGCGTAGAGATGTACAGGCAGGGGGGACAGCTTTGCTGCTATCTACAGACGGGGTGCGGGAGGCGAGTCAAAGTCAAAGCCATTTATTCAATTTAGGCCCCAGAAGGGCACTTATGAAGGTCACATTTACTGAAGTTACCACCGGTTCGGAACTCGGCCTTCAACTTAGAAGAATCCGGCAAGAAACTCAGCAAGGTTACATTTTTTAAATATTTTTTGGTCAATGTACTGTTTGGCCTTTTTTTTCAAATAATTAACAAGGTGGCAGCATGTATCTATTATATTCTTTGTTTCTATTCGCCAACCCCTCCCCACCCCCCCGCTTAACAGAATCCTGTCTACGCCCTTGCTAACTACCCTTCTGAGTTTCGACAAAAGATGATAGCCTTCTCTTCTCGAAGCACAGTCGGATCTACTGACGCTGACAGATGTAAAAGAACTGTCTAAAAGCCAAGATAAATACATTGTATTAGTATTCAGTGCTTTGAAGATATAAGTACCTGGGTGACCGAGCTTTGCTTTGCTCGTTTAATATTAATAGTATAGAAAGGATATTTATATGAAAGTACCCTTCTTTCTACATATACAATTTTATCATCGGCCCTCTTTCTACTATTGATATTAATAGTATTGAGCATTTATTTATTATAATGTTGACACAGGTGCAATGGAAATACATGATAATCGATGAGGGTCACCGCATGAAGAACCATCACTGCAAGCTGACCCAAGTGTTGAACACGCACTACATCGCCCCGCACCGGCTACTGCTCACGGGGACGCCGTTGCAGAACAAACTGCCCGAACTATGGGCCTTGCTTAACTTCTTGCTGCCCTCTATCTTCAAGAGTTGTTCCACCTTCGAACAGTGGTTCAATGCACCGTTTGCAACAACTGGTGAAAAGGTACTTATTGGCAAAATAAAAAACTTTTCAAAACAAAAAGTGTTTTTAGGTAATGAGAAATCAAATCATAAATGCTTATTGTGACCAACAGGTAGAGTTGAACGAGGAGGAGACTATCCTGATCATCCGTCGTCTGCACAAGGTGCTGCGTCCGTTCCTGCTGCGGCGGCTCAAGAAGGAGGTGGAAAGCCAGCTCCCTGACAAAGTGGAATACATCATCAAGTGTGATATGAGTGGCCTGCAGCGGGTGCTCTACAAGTATGTATCATATGAATATTATGTCAAATTTTTTAGGGTTCTGTACATAAAGGGTGCCAATAGGACATTATTACTAAGCCTCCGCTGTACGTCCGTTCGGCTGTCAGTGGGATGATCTCATGATAGGTAGATGGTTGTATTTTTGACAGAATGTGTATTTCTATTGTTGACTGCAGACTTTCCTGGACCTAGGTCACTGATACGAGTAGGTATTTAATGTGCTTCAGATAAAACGGGATTACCAATGAATATGTTTACACAAAATACATTCTTGATTTCAGATATTAAAAGATTTCAATAGTGAAAAAAAAGACTTACAGTAGTACTAATATGGCTTACCGATGTACCTGCGCAGAAGATACATTTTCAAAGCGCGGGAAAAGCTATTGGTCCGCAGCCGCCGCAATGTTAGCGCGCGCCGTGCGGAGGGGCGTGACTTGCGAGAGAGACGGAACTAACAGCTGCAGTGTATTATGAACCTTATAGTAGTGATCTAAGGTTGATTGCAAGTTTTAAGCATTCTTTCGTTAATCTTCGGGGTCATACTTTCTTTTCTGTGCGAACGAAGATTCACGACGCGCCATATCAGTTGGGTACTACTGTACCCCCTTATTCATAATGAAGTTATTAAACGTTGATTAGTTAAGTTTCCGAAGTCTTTATCTGACATGTGACATTTTGGTGATCGAAAGAGTGAGACGGGGCACACTATTATTTAGCGAAAAATAAGGGGGTTAGGCTATAATATCGTCATACCAGTCCACTGCTACATATAAGCTTCTCTCACCGCAAGCGATATATCCTTGCTTATATTGTAATAGCCGTAACTCTCTCTGTACGTTACTTTTTCAAAGCTAATCTAACATATCGATTTTGGACAGTTTTGGCCGAGGGGTAGCCCGGTGTGGATCTAGGATTTATGAAACACAGGTGTAACCACGCAGTTAGTATTTCTTTTTTAATAATTTAATGATTTTTACCCCAGGCACATGCAGTCCAAGGGTGTGCTGCTTACAGACGGTTCAGAGAAGGGCAACAAGGGCAAGGGCGGCGCTAAAGCGTTGATGAACACTATAGTGCAGCTGCGAAAGCTGTGCAACCATCCGTTCATGTTCCAGCATATTGAAGAGAAGTTCTGCGACCACATCGGTACTGGGGGTGGTGTTGTTTCTGGGTAAGATATTCGTTTATTTGCTTCCTTTTATATTAGGTTTTTTTGTTTTTTATTAATTAAATGGGTCTGCGTGAAGCCACTGACCCATAAGGGACTAAGTCGAAGCCTAGGATGGAACACGCTCACCTAGAAGGAAACTATTTACCTTGAAACACACAGGATATTTGTTGTACCAAAATATCATTCATATTTTGGTGTGCGGGCTATGGAGTTCTGTAACCGTACTCTATCGTGAGATCAATTATTATGCTCGTCATGTATTATATATGTATGTATGTATTATATATTCTAGTTCTCCCGTATATTTACTTTGTATGAATTCATTACTTACGATCCTTACATGATGAAATATAATAGTCAGAATTTATGTACACAACAATCTTATGTATTTATCTGATGTGATCATAACTAATATACGTAATTAATATTTATTTAGACCTGATCTATACCGCGCGTCCGGTAAATTCGAGCTCCTGGACCGAATCCTCCCGAAGCTGAAGCAGACCGGGCACAGGGTGCTGGTGTTCTGTCAGATGACGCAGTGCATGACCATCATCGAGGACTACCTCTCCTGGAGAGCCTTCCAGTACTTGAGGTAAACTATTTATAACTGGCCAAGCTAACAAAGGCTCCTATATAAATGCATTGAGTGTTTTTTTACCTCCGTACACGGAATGTCACTTATGAATTTTTGCTACCATTGTATACATATAAGATGCTTTGTAATCTTTATCTAAATATTAAATAAAGTCCTAAAAATTGATGATCCAAGCGTGGTGTAAATCTCTCAGTAATGATAATCTTATAACTTTAATAGCCCAGCTAATCTTAAATGCAAATGTCCATAGGCGGTCGTGACCACTTACCATCAGATGGATCGTCTGCCTGCTTGTCAACCAGAACATATAAAAGTGGTTGATTGT
Source organism: Polyploca ridens (assembly GCA_951394255.1). Taxonomy (NCBI): domain Eukaryota; kingdom Metazoa; phylum Arthropoda; class Insecta; order Lepidoptera; family Drepanidae; genus Polyploca; species Polyploca ridens. The sequence continues at coordinate 14,990 of CATOBL010000022.1, forward strand.
GAATATAGGATATAACAATGTGTTTTGTTGGTTGATGAACAGATTGGACGGTATGACTAAGGCGGAGGACCGCGGAGAGCTGCTGAAGAAGTTCAACGACGTTGGGTCGAGCTACTTTATATTCCTGCTGTCCACGCGCGCCGGCGGCCTCGGCCTCAACCTGCAGAGCGCCGACACCGTCATCATCTTCGACTCCGACTGGAATCCACATCAGGTAACACAAACAGCTTCGGAAGCTGAGCTTCTTCCCATAAACTATACTCTCCACTCATATTTTTTCATCATCGAGTAAAATCACCTTTAGAGTCCTTTAATTCCGCAACTGGAGTGCTTTTGCACAGATTAACAATACCACAATGAATACATCTAAATTACTTAGCCAATCAATGAGCATAGTTGGTTATGGGGAATTGGGGAATAGATCAAACAATGAACGTCATTGCGCTTCTTTGGGTTAATTGTTCTTCTTTTCACGATATTACCCGCGTTCAAAAACGACCTAATAATTGCCCAGGAGAAAAGTATCGGGAATACTTTTTCATTTATAGTATCAGTATATAAAAATCATATGTATTCACGGCAAATTTATTTAATTGTATTAAGGATCTACAAGCGCAAGATCGTGCGCATCGTATTGGCCAACGCAATGAGGTGCGCGTCCTGAGACTGATGACCGTCAACTCGGTCGAGGAGAGAATTCTCGCTGCCGCCAGGTAATTAAGTACATCAATAAATCAAACGCGAAATTGCAACATAGTTGTGTAAATGCTGATATAATAATAAATATTTAATTCCCAGGTACAAATTAAATATGGACGAGAAAGTAATCCAGGCCGGTATGTTCGATCAAAAGTCTACAGGCTCTGAGCGACAGCAGTTCCTCCAAACCATTTTGCACCAGGACGGAGATGATGAAGAGGTTTGTAAGAAAACTAAGCTATATTCATTGTTGTCAATACTTGAATAAGAACCCAACAATGAATCTTATTTTCAAATGAGTTTTATTGTTTTGAAACAATAAAAATATTGCCCATATAGTGAAGTTTTAGGAGAGGTAGATATAGCGTTATTTCGCTCTAAGAGCAGCTCCAATGGGGTAGTACCTCCACCTTACAGAATACCGCAGCCGAATAACTTAATGTTGTGTTCATGCGCGTGAGTGATGCCCCGTGTGTTGCAAGCGTCCTTAAGGCTACGGTAACCGCTTACCAACAGGTGGGCCAAATCCTTGTTAACCGACTTAGCTGTAAAAAAAAAACGGTAAGAAACTCAGCAAGAGATCCGGTTGAAAGCTGGCTAAATTGCTATGAATTAAGAGTGCGTACCAAGCCAGAAAAATATGGCAATGTCAGATGAAACAAACTTATGTCTAATCTTCGCGTACAGATGAGATGGAGATAGCGTGTTCCGCGGAACAAAAATGAACTAAGCGCTTTTTATCTAAATAACTCGTAAAGTATAGAATATTTTTAAAAATCGTTAGTAGCAGCCCTAGGTCATATGTTAGTTATATTATTTATCGAATTTTTGTCTTAATTAGATACACCATAAACGAATAAAACCGAAAATTCATTATTATTAGAGGTAGCTTTGTGATTTTTTTCTATCGAGGAAATTTCATTCCATTATGTTTTTGCTCAGGCAGAACCCTCGCGTATATAATGAAAATACCCATATAAAAATATTTTTTCATTTAAATACTATTTACTTGGTTAAATTTCAATTCTAAGATTGTTATTTTGCTTTATACGCAGTCTTAATTGATTGTTAATATGAACAGGAGGAGAACGAACTTCCCGATGACGATCTAATCAACGAGATGATAGCGCGCTCCGAGGACGAGCTGGAGATCTTCAAACAGATAGACTTGGAGCGTAAGAAGGTCGAGACACAGTCCCGGCTTATAGAAGAGTCGGAACTACCCGACTGGCTGGTCAAGGACGACGATGAAGTTGTTTGTAATAAGGTAATGTGTTCTGTGGCTGCTCACGACCTGTTAATTACTGCCTTTACCTATAATGACCCCGACAGAGCCAGCATTACTAAGGCCTTATGTTCACGGACGCGTAGCTTCATAGACGCGTATTCGTCATTATACGCTCGGTGCGGTTCGTCATTATAAGCTGCTTGCAGCTTACATACAAAACTATGAAACTGTCGACAGAGCGGCAGTGTCGCGCCTGCCGTACCGCATGTCATATGCCGGAGCGTACATCGAGTAGACGCACGTGTTCATTCTTTTTTGTTATATAAATATGTTAGAAAAAAAAACGAATTGAGAACCTCCTCCTTTTTTTGAAGTCGGTTAAAAATATAACTGAAAAGGCTTGGAGTGAAGTGGCGAACGAAATGCAATTTTCTATATATTCAAAACTTTTTTCTTACCATATGCATGTGCCCAGTATAATCGTCTTCGGCGACTTCGAATGTAGTAATAAGCTAAATTAACGTCTTCGTCGTTCAACGGCATTGTCCGTTGTGTTTGTGTCAAAACATAAGTACCTATCCATATAATAAAATCGTAAGGAAGCAAATCCTGTACATTAAATATTTATTGAAAAAGTAACTGTTATAGTGTATATTCATAATACAGACACCAAAATATTGGTCTAAAAAAAATTTGGTCAAGCATCGCTCAAAAACTAATGGACCGATCGCGATAAAATTTGCCAAGCTGATAGCCTATGGTATATAGAAGGACATAATGCTACTTTTGATCCCTGGAACGCGGGTGAAACCGCGCGGGATACTAGTTAAGTAATAAAGTTAAGTCATACTTGTGAACAGGTGCTGCTTGTGGGGGTTGGTCTGCTTAAGTTTGCCATTTATTTATTTACTTATTAAATATAGATTCAGTCTACTTTGTAGTTTTGCGGCCGCGCCGGGGCACGCAATTGTTGTCAGTGCGATTAGAATGTAAATATTATGTAATGAATCTAAGCTTGTTTTGAAAAGAGTAATTGCTGAGTTTATTGCCGGCTCTTCTCAGCAAATGCAACCTTCCGAACCGGTATTAGAGTATTAGAGTCAGACTTTTCATAAGTGCCTGCGAAGGTCTATTTGAATAAATGATTTTGAATTTATTTTGAATTTTGAAAGACCAACTTAAATATTGTCTGTAAACATTGGCACTCTATCGATATAGGGTCAAGGTTGGAACTACTTGGATGAAGATGAGACTCTAGGCCGCGGATCCCGCCTACGCAAAGAAGTGGACTATACGGACTCTCTCACTGAAAAGGAATGGCTTAAAGCCATCGACGAGGAGTTCGAAGAGGAGGAAGAGGAAGATGACGATGACGAAGTGCTTGATAAGAAGCGGAAGAGAGGAAGAAAGCGACGGTAAGCATCTTCTGTTTGGAAACTATTTGATTCTATTCGACGGGCCAGTTGGCGTAGTTGGTTAAGATTCACCTTACGCGCCGCAGGTGTGGGTTCGATTCCCACATAGGACATGTATTTGTGTGCATGAACATGTCTGTATGTCCTGAGTCTGGGTGTAATTATGTATATTAAGTATGTATTTACAAACAATAATTGGACTGTTTTACAAAAACCTTAAACCGACTTCAAAGTACACTAAGAAGTAATCAAATTCTGATCTAATGACAATGGGACCAAACGGGAAGCGTACCCTTTCAAACAACAAAAGAATTTTTCAATTCGGTTAATGACGGAGTTATGAGGTAACAAACATTAAAAAAAAAAAAAAAAAAAAAAAAACATACATTCGAATTGAGAACCTCCTCCTTTTTTTGAAGTCGGTTAAAAAGTAGACCGTGTGTGGGGAATGTCCCAGGATATTTATTATTATTTATTCTAAAAAAAGCTTTTTGGAGTCTTACATACACTTTTTACGTTATTCATTTTCATATTTGCCAAATATAGTTATAAAAATCTGAGAAATTCGGACGCTAAGGCTGTGGAATGAGCTCCCTGCCGTGGTTATCCCATGGATACAGCATGGAATTCTTCATGTTGGGATTCTGTTGGAAGCGTTTATAGGTTACGGTAACTGTTTACCATCAGGCGGGCCGTATGCTTGTTTGCTCCCTTACTTGTAAAAAAATATGTTTTCTTTCTCAGTCGTCAAGAGGACTCCGAAGAAGATGAAGTACCATGCTCCTCTAAAAAGAAGAGTAAAACAGAACTTAACCAGCTCAAAAGACGTTTGAAAAGCATTATGAAGAAAATAATCGAGTATTCAGATGAGTGAGTACAATATTAAAGTACCAATTAAATACTAAACTAGTACAAATGCATTAATTAACCTAGATGTTTGTGGTTATTGTTCAAGTCAATTCAAGGTAAATTTTCATGTATTAAATCTTTTTTTAGGGTTCCATACCTCTAAAGGAAAAACGGAACCCTTATAGGATCACTTTGTTGTCCGTCTGTCTGTCAAGACCCTTTCTCTCAGGAACGCGTGTAGGTATCAAGCTAAAATTCATATCAAATACTCAGGTCTACTGTCCTTTGGAGCTGTGAAAAAATCAAACTTCTAAGCCAACGCAATCAAAAGATACAGCCGTTTATGCTGCAAATTTTCGACACTCGCAAGGGAATCAATACCTACAGGGTACTTCCCGTGAACTCAGAAACTTGAAATTTGGTACGAAGCTACGTCTTATAGCACAGATAAAGGAAAAATTGCGAAAAGCATACATTCTTAGTTACATCACAAAAAAAAATAACAATCGGAAAAAAGGGAAAGTCTTCGAGACTCGTTTCCCGTGATGAAAAAACTATTTACATAAGTCTGTACGGAACCCTCGGTGCGCGAGTCCGAATCGCACTTGGCCGGTTTTTTTAATTATTTATAGGGTTATAGGGATATGTTTGGCCTGCTATGGTAAGTGATGTGGCCAAAGGTAGTAAGCACACAAAACCTAGAAGGAACTGGCTCTCAAGTGCAGCTGTCGGAACACACTGAGGATAGGTAGGCTGATACTACAGTTCCGTATCAACGTGCTTTGGTTTCAAGAAAGCTCAGTCTCCTTGTTGGATTCGAACCCAAGACCTTTGTTACAGCCTACGGCGTGAACCGTCGTTGAAAATATTTTTTTATATATTCCATTAATATTGCAGGGCTGGCAGAGTATTGTCCGAGCCGTTTATGAAGCTACCATCGCGACGCGAGTTACCAGATTACTATGATGTTATCAAGAAACCATTGGATATAAAAAAGATAACAACTAGAATTGAAGAAGCAAAGGTAAATACAAGAGAATCTTGATCACTCAGCGTCTTCTTAACGTCCTGTTGATTCGTTTAACAACCTTAAATAACTTTTTTTTTCTTTAGTACACCGATATCTCGGACTTGGAGCGTGACTTCTTCACATTATGTGCGAATGCTCAAACGTACAACGAGGAGTCGTCGTTGATTTACGCAGATTCGGTGCGTTTGCGCAACGTTTTTATTGAAATGCGACGCCGATACGAAAGCGGACAGAATTCTGATGAATCCGATGATAATGATAAAGGTATGATTTATTTTAAACTTTATCAGCTTCCACTTCCATTAAAGGGATTATGACTCCTTATGTGTGTTCTACCGCTTGTACAACGGACAGTGTTCTGTAGAATTGTTTAACCTGATGCCCACGGCTACCTTCTACCATCGCAAGTCTCGCCATTGACGGAGAGTCCATCCTCACACATTGGAACCAAAATAGTTTAAAACTATGCGGTCTCAAAGGAGCTTTCTTCCGCGGACGCTTAGATTATGGAATGAGCTCCCGCCGTGGTTTTCCCAACGGAGTACAGCGTGGGGTTCCTTAAAAAAGGTGTGAAGAGATTTCTGTAGGGTCGGCAACGCGCGAGTAATACCCCTGGTGTTGCAAGCGTCCATAGGCTATGGTAACCGCCTACAATCAGGCGGGCCGTATATATGTTTGTTTGCTACCTAAGTAGTTTAAAAAAAATCCTTTTATTTAAAGGCTTGAGGTCACGGCTTGTTTCTATTATGTGTATTATTTTATTTTTAAAACCGTGATGCAATATTATTTGACCACAGTTTATTGCTTACAAACAAGAACATAAATTGTACTTAATCAACTTTAAACTATTGTCATTCTTCTCATATTATTTATACATCGATATTCCAAAATCTCGGTAACATTATATTTTAAGACAAGTATTGTCATTTTTGTTTAATAACGGAGACATGGAAAACAAGTTAACCACTATGATCCGAGCTACTTGACACATTGTGTTTCATTGCGAATATAGCGATGCGGTTTGGTAGGTAACCAATTAATGAATATTGTTTTTCGAGCTATTTGTTTTGCTATATTCTAATAAAATGTTAAATCAACCTGGGAACTATTATTTGAATACAATCTAATGCATATAAACACGTAATAAGTTCATTTTTAATGATTGTCGTAATTCTCATATGGCGATCTTTACCTCCAAATATCTCGGAAACGTGACACTTTAGGCCACCATATTGATTAACATTTTTTGTTTGTATAAGTGTCCTCTACCCATATATACTAGTTTCATCGTGCGCCGCGACATTGAAAAAAAACTAAAATGGCGGCGGCTAGCTATGCCACAAAGGTTCTAACCCCTTTGTGTCTTTACCTCAACTTTTGTATGCTAAGAAAATGAAAGTAAATGCGTAAACTTATTCGTAATTTTACGAATACTTGCAGATGATGACGACTCGGATGGAGAATCGAATCGCTCAGTAAAAATGAAGATCAAGCTGAAAGGTAAAAGCAAGAGCACGCCTACCAGGAAACGGAAACAACGCAAGTATATATCGGATGATGAAGACTATGAGGAGGATTAAACTTATTTCGTCTTTTACATTTACTAGAAGTATAAAAGCCAATCTTCATGGTGTCCGATCAACATATTTTTTTATTAATGAACTTCGTCAAATTATTACACGCTCTGTATTCACTATTTTATAATTAAAATTGGATATTATTCTATAACCAAATACATTGTGGATTGAAAAATTCTCTCTGAGTAGGCTTAGCCAATTTAATACATTTATAATGATCTTATTTAATAACAAAAATACACGTTTATTTTGATTTTAATGTATTACTAGGAAGTTTTAGATTATAAGTTACGTATGACGCCGGTATTACAATGGTGCTGATTCTGTTGTTTACAATTAAACTAATTTAGTCTATCTCGTTCTAATAAAGAGCATAAGAAAAGGATGTAAGAAATTTAGTCCTGTCAAATTAGTCCAATACTTGTTTTTAATATAAATTTAGTCGCCATCTATCGCGGTTACGTCTCCATGCAAATGAAGACGGCAAAGACTTATTTAACAGTTTAACAGTATATGTTCTATCCTTTTTCAATTATGTTTGTAAGAAAAAGTAGTGATGTGACTAAAAGTTTAGTGCGATTTACAACAGAATCGGCACCATTATCTATATAAATAAGTGAAGTTGACAGTGAGTTGTATCCCTTTTTAAGCAAAAACACGCACGGAGGGGTGTGAGATTTGGTATAGATAAAGATATGAAGTAGTGCAGAAAGCAAAGCAAGCTAGATATGGGGCTGTTTTTACGAATATTTTTTTATCGCCAATTCTCAGAAATTGTAAATATAACCTACATTTTTTACAGGTAACCCTATATCTTTCATCAATTCATCACCTTGGTTTTATTATTTCGTAATGCTAGGGCTTCACCTGCGTGTAATGCCATTAATTAGCGCGTTATTTGACATTGTACGCAGACATAGTATAGCCGGGTGTTAGCGCGCTAATTTGCTAATGGCATTATTTATCTTGGATCATGGCATTATTATTGTCGTTAGACGTTAGGCGATAGCTCAAATCAAATGATAGTTTTGCCACTCATTTAGTGCATCATTTATTGTACATTAATTGTTCCGATAATTGGACGTTAAAGGTGAATGCACACTTATCCAAGCCGAACGCATCGAATCATCCGAATCTGGATAAAAATTCATATATAGATTTCTAAAATTCGTTTCGTACGATGCGTTCGGCTCGGACAAGTGTGCGATCACCTTAAGCATTACGTAGGTGAAACCCTACGTAACCCTAGCATAAGGATGACAGTATTTATAGTAGGGGAGCCCAAGCGGGGATTTCGGGATTTACTAAAGCGCGGCAGATTAATATACAGGGGGATACCTTGTTACCTTTATTACGGTAGCGAAACTGCCAAGCCACATATTTTGACTAAGGTGTAGAATTTTTGAAGTTGGGGCTTGTAGAGTAAGTGCATGTAGAGTTATAAGCTTGGCTCTACATAAGATCTGATCACTTTTTGACAGTGCGAGCCATATGTTTTGGCAACATTTTACAAGAAAATGTTTTTGGTGGGATTTGTATTATAGTGTAATACCGGCCTTAGATATTTACATTATAGTAAGTAGGTACTTATAGTATAATTAAGAAAGTTTTTTCGAATGGAAATAGCAAATCCAATTTTGCAAATAATTATATTTTAACTTTATTCCAAGTATTGGATGTTTTATCAGTAGAATCCAAATAACAAATGTCAGTTTTGTCTGTTTGTTTGCAAAATCCTCAGGGCAAAACTACTGACCAATTTTTTTATTGCTTGTATCTGACGATTGAAGATGAACAGCAATTTTTAAATTGAAAATGAGGAGGGTGAAACTGCGGTATAAAGCTTTTATTTTATATTGAAGACAAATATAAATTATTTGAAGAAAACATTAATTTTAAGTAGAAATATTTTTATGACCTATGCATTAAACCTCCAATATTGTATGTCGTTCTGCTAATTTAATGTGCTTTTGACATTAATAAATGAATTTATATGTCAATATAGTTTTAATTAATAAAAAAACAAGTAATTTATCTTTTAAGTTTATTTTTTCTGGTTTCTTTCTCTTTGTAGTCACACCATTTATATTGAACACCATGCACATTTTGCATATGCCTGTTGAGACTAGGGCTGTGAACAAATCGCTGTGCACACCTTGGACATGGGAAGGGTTTCTCGCGAGTGTGCACGCGCCGGTGTCGTCGCAGATCGCCAAGTATGTAGAATGCAGCCTCGCAAATCTCACATTTGTAAGCCTTATTGCCTGAATGCCTGAATCAAACATACAAAGAAGCAAAAATGAAGTAGAGTAGGTTAATTGATTGAATATTTTTTTACTAAAAAAAAGCCAAACAGTCAGATTGTCCAAAAAATATATAAAAAATGTAACCTTGCTGAGTTTCTTCTCAGTTGAAGGCAGAGTTCCGAAGCGGTGGTAACTTCAGTAAATGTGACCTTCATAAGTGCCCTTCTGGGGCCTAAATTGAATAAATGGCTTTGACTTTGACTAAGCAGTCAATTCATTCCTGTCGGTTTATGGCTTTCAAATAGAGCCCCCAAAGGGTTGGAAGATTTTGGCAATACTCTGCCATTTTGTGCTTCTTTTTTTTTTCAATATGGGGTCACAGATAACTTTTATAAAATCTGATATCAATACAATCAACAAATATTCTGTGACAAAACCTTGGTAAAGTGTCATGTTTTGAAGATATAAGCAACTAAAGTTTTACTGTTAAGCAAAATAAAAACATAATATTTTAATGAAATATTAATTACTACACCCAAAAACTAACCAATAAATTATAGTTAAAAAAAAATGATAATGACGCCATTTTGAAATAAAATTAAAATTCCATGATATGAATGCCAGGCTCCATACTAAAATCTTCCAACCCCTTATGATTTATTAATATTGTTGGTATTCTAATAATATAAATTGCTGCTATTTTGTTTCATTATTATTATTATTTTTTGCATACCATTTGCAAGTCAACTCAATATGTGGAGTATGCTTTGCTTGGCTGGCACACTACAGATGGTGGGTTTGATATCCATCCCATTAATACTGTCTATAGATAAAGACACCATTTATGTACCTACATACACTATTATTCATACAGTAAAATATTAACCTTTTAAGATGAAGAATTAGACTCTTCTTTGTGTTTGTTGTATATCCACATACATGACACTCCAAGTGCTTATCCAAGTATTGTTTCACTCTTATGTGAGTTTTTCTATGGGTGCTCAACTCTCCCGATGTCACAAACATGTCTCCACATTCTTCACAGTTGAAATTGTAAATGTTGTTATGCCTGCGCATATGATTTGATAATGTTTGTTTTGACTTCATAACTTTATTACAAATATTGCAACTAAATTTGCCAATATCATGCACACTTAAGTGTTGCTTGAGAGTGAAGGTATGTTTAAATTGTTTTCCACATATAGTGCAAGTGAAATATGTGGTATTACTGTGGGTTTTACGGTGTGTAGAGAGACTAGATGACTGTGTAAATCTCTTGCCACATTCACAATGATATGGTCTTGCACCATCATGTGTCCTCATGTGTTTTTCCAGCGTCTGACTGTATGGTGTAGAATAAGAACATGTTGTGCAATGATACCTTCGTGCGGCCCCGTATCCAGAAACTTTACCAACTTGATGCCTTCTCTCATGCATAGACACTTTATGTTTTAACAGTGAAGACATTGATTTAAGGACCTTATCACATGTAATGCATTTGAAGCATTTATCATCATCTCCAGGTTTACTATCTGTTGAATCAAAGTCTGTTGACTGAACAGTGGTTCCAACAAAATTTGATTCCTCTTCATATGCATTCTCCAAGTTTCTTGATTGATAGTTTTCGAAGTGGAGATCATTACTTACACCATCATCTAATTCATACGCTGTTTTTGACAACTTTCTACGTAACTCTTCATACCTTTGATCAATTGTAACGCACTTAAGACGAAACATGTAAGCATTGTTTAACTGTTCAGTGCACTCTTTACAAATTAAAAATGGTACGTACTTTTCGTGATCAAGATTTATTTTAAAGCATAAATATATTTTACCCAAAATTTCTTTGGAATCATCGGGTAGTAATGAATCGAAACTCTCTGTAATGATTCGTAAACATAATTTGCACAAATTCACTGCATTCATAATTTAATGGATAAAATGGTATTGTGCCTCCAAAAACGCAAAACGTACTGATATAACTGATAGATCCAATCGTTTTATTTTAATGATCAAGCACAACACAATAGAATGATAGTTATGCTGTTATTTAATTATTTTTTTTGTTGTGCTCCTTTCACTTTGTTTATTTATTTTATTGAGCGAGCCTATGAGATGACATTAATGAACAGTGCTGCAAACCCCAACATGCAAAAAAGAAGTATATTTATGCCAAAAATCCAGGAGATAGGGTCAAAAAGAAGGAGAAATAAAAAAAATAACCTTTTTGCTGTATTTAGATTAATAGGATTCTTTATATTATACCTTAGTTTTAGTTTTAACAAGCAAATCCTTTTTATTAGGACTTATTTTTACCAGTGTCGAGTTATATAAGTTTTAGTCACTATAAATCACTTCCACATTGACGGCTCTGTCAGTAATAAAATTTTCAGTTTCGATAAGACATACTAATGTGTCAGTAAAAAGGTGGTAAACGTACTAAAACTTTTCACGGATTTTTTAAACAACTTGAAAAATCACGATACAAGTAATTCATTTCACTTCACAGGCATTGATCTTTATTGGGTAAAACACCACCGGTAAATATGCAATATAACTCAAAATACACGAAATCTTGAAAATAAAACGAAAACGCAACGTCACTTTGCAAGTTTTACACAGAGATGCAGATTATTCAGAGCATTGACTGGTTTATTTTATGTCAATATCAGGTGTTATTTTTATAAAAATATAAAATGTCGTACACTTTACTCACATCGTGAAAATCCAGGAGATTTTCATTGAATTGAAAAATAAATAAGGAGATAAGGAGACATGTCCAAAAATCATGGAATCTCCTGGAAAAGAAGGAGAGTTTGCAGCACTGTTAATGAATGACATATTGCTATATTGCTATGCTGCGTTCAGTTTGGTTCAGTTACTTCGCCGCAGTGTTCACAACCTGAAGCCAGGCAGCTATAGTCTGCATCAAGAATCTTATATATTATAATAAGATTCTTGTCTGGCATACGAAAGTAGAACCTGAAAAAGCGCGGCAAATTCTAAAAAACTAGATGTGGTATCACTAAGTATAGTAGGAATAAATTGTTTTGATACTATACAAAAAAAATATTTAAATATTAAGTTATGTTTGATTTTCCTAAGTAATATTTGCATGTAAATGAGTTAAAATTTTACATAAAGTCGTTATAATATATCCTATTTTTATATAGAATCTGTTTTGAACTAATAAAGTAAAAGTTTTTTTTTGTACATAGTTTTGTCTGGCTGGTCAACCCAAGAATTTACCAGGCTAAAAGATGGAGATAAAGGAAACTGAATAGGCACTTACAAGGTCTCACGTTCCACCACAACACTGTTATTTTTCTTGATTGTTAGTATTTTTAAAATTGTCGAGATAGCGGCCGCTTCGGTTCGTTTTAAATTCAATATGTCTGCTGCACAGTGTTCTTTTCACTCAAACACGTATATCATTCGCCGTGAGAGGGCGACACCGTACATTGATTGTAGTTTGTGGGTTTTAGGCGCGAAATTTAAACCCTGCGTGTTTAGGAGTTAGGAAAGGGATGGAAATGAAGGAAATTAGGGATTATCTCTAAGCCTGTTCATATCCCCCCACTTGAAATAAACCGAGTATTTCAAAAGATCAATAAGAAGATAGAGACTACTACTATGCGGATTCATATAGTCATTTTATAGTTACTTAAGTGTATTGATTATAATAATAATTGTGTTGAATAAAGGCTATGTTAAATATAAGATAAAGATTTGAATTAGGAATGTAATGTTAATTTAATCTATCGGAAGTGGACAGATTTTGATAGCAGGTCTCACAAGTAAACCTTTTGAAGTCTTAACCGTCACAACACGAATGATATTGTCTCTACCTGGATGAAGCTGTACTACGCGACCTAGTCGCCATTCGTTAGCTGGTACGTTAGGTTCGTAAATAGTAACAAGATCGTTCAGTTTTGGTTGACGGTTATCGCTTTTAAACCATTTCATTCGTTGTTGCAACGTATGCAAATAATCTCTTTGCCAAGTTCGCCAGAAACTTTGAGATTGTCTCTGTAACAGTTGCCATCGAGATCGTAGAGTTTCATTTTCGGAATATACTGGTTCCGGCAACGATACCAAAGGTCGGCCTATCAGAAAATGGCCTGCGGTCAGAGCGTCAACTTCATCGGGATCGGACGAGAGTTCTACCAGGGGTCTAGAATTCAACATGGCTTCCACCTTCGTCAAAATAGTATAAAACTCTTCAAATGTAAGAATTTGGGATCCGATAATCCGTTTTAAATGATATTTGGTTGATTTTATACCACTTTCAAATATACCTCCGAAGTGAGGTCCCGATGGTGGATTAATCTTCCAAGTTATACCGCGAAATGATAGTTGATTAGAAATATGATCGCTTTCTTTGCTAAGCATTTCAGAAACTTCAGACAGATAGCGCTTGGCGCCTACAAAATTGGTACCTCCGTCAGTAACTATGAATTTACAAAGGCCTCTCCTAGATACAAAACGGTCTAAAGCTGCTATAAAGGCTTCGGTGGTCAATTCGGTGACCAACTCAAGATGAACGGCTTTAATTGCATGGCATACTATGAGGCACAAATATCCCTTATAAGTTCTAGCGTTACGTCGCTTATTCTCTTTAATCATGAATGGACCTCCGAAGTCGATTCCAACTGTTTGAAAGCAGTGATCTGATTTCAATCGGGAAGGTGGAAGATCGCCCATGACAGGCTGAAGAGACTTAGGTTTTACTTTAAAACAAATTACACATTTAGATAATCTGATAAGATTTCGAATGCCAAGTATCCAAAATCGACGTTGAATTAAAGATTGCAGTAGGCGGGGCCCACAATGAAGGTAAGTTGCATGATAGTGATCTACCATAAGAGTACTCAAACGAGATAATTTTGGCAAGAGGTATGGATGTTTGACGCGTTCGGGTAAGTCTGTGTGTTTGAGTCGCCCCCCCACTCGCAAGACTTCGCGAGAATCAATGAATGGAGAAAGCTTCAATAAATGTTTTGGAAGTAGTTTATGATTATTAGATTTAAGATGGAGTATGACTTCCTCAAAATGTTGACGCTGAATATGTTTAACCAAATATTCTAAAGATTGATCGTGTTCCGTGGAGGTTAGAAAAGATGAAAGCTTACGCTCGGAACGTGTAACTTTAGCGTTATTAATGAAACGATAAATCCAAGCTACTACTCTTTTTACACGTAAAAGAGTGGAGGAACGTTCCAGGAGGTTGTCAAGCACGTCAGCATCTTGTGTCACTACACCAGCATGACACAAGTGTGACGACGACTTAAGCTCTTCGACGTTGTCATGCTTTTCAACTACTGACACAGGCCAGTTAGTTGACTCGCTAGTTAGCCACTTAGGACCTGACCACCAATTTTCACAAGTAGCCAACTGTAAACACGACAAACCGCGACTACAGATGTCGGCTGGGTTGTCATGAGTGGAAACATGTCGCCACACAGTTGGAACGATAGAATCGTTAATTTGCACTACGCGGTGTGCTACAAAAGTTTTAAGTTTGTGTGGTTCCGTGCTCAACCATGACAAAACAGTCGAGCTGTCGGAGAATAACATTGTTTGATTTAGATTAAGTTTTTTACTAAGTAAGGCGTGGATACGATTAACCACTTTGGAGAGCAATACCGCACTGCAAAGTTCCAAACGGTTAACGGTAAGAATTTTTAAAGGTGCTACCTTAGACTTAGCGATAAGAAGGTGGATTTGAACTTCACCATGAGTAACCACGCGGAGATAGACACAGCATCCATATGCTTTTGTGGATCCATCACAAAATCCAATAAGTTGGAATTGTTTTGACTGACATGGTATGACTCGACGTGGAATTTCGATAAGTTTCAAGTTGTAAAGGTCTGAGATGAAATTTTTCCAATCATGACATATGTCTCTGGGCACAGGTTCATCCCAAGAAAGATTGAGACGCCATATATCTTGAAGGAGCAATTTTGCTTTGAGAATGAATGGTGTGAGCCACCCAAGTGGATCAAAGATTCTCGCCACGTTGGATAAAATAGAACGCTTTGTTACATTGCCATCCTCAATCGGAGATTGTGAATAGGTAAAGTTATCACCTACGGGGTCATATTGGACTCCTAAGATTTTAAGCGTAGACTTGTTGCTTTCTTCTGAGAAAGGCTTTGGAATTTGACAATGATCTACTGGTAAGGTGTTAAGAAAAGATTTGGAATTACTGCTCCATTTGCGAAGTTCAAGTTGAGCACATCCTAATAGATTGACAAGTTGAGTTTTTAGTTCGATAGCTTGCTCTAATGAGGGTGCCCCGGTAGTTACGTCATCGACAAAAGTTTCATGACGAAGAGCCTCAGCGGCGAGTGGATACTCAGCGCCGTGATCACTAGCTAGCTGATGGAGAGTACGGATTGCGAGATAAGGGGAACTGCTAACTCCGTAGGTGACAGTCGCGAGTTCGTACTCATTGACTGGGTCACAAGGAGATTCTCGCCACAGCACGTGCTGATAGCTGCGATCCTCAGGCCTAACCAAAATTCCTCGGTACATTTTTGATATGTCACACGTGAATACTACCGTATGTAGTCTGAAGCCAGTGATAATGTCTATGATGTCAACTTGCAGCTTAGGTCCAGTAAATACAATGTCGTTTAAAGATAAACCGTTTGTGGTTTTGCAGCTTGCGTCGAACACTACTCGCAGCTTGGTAGTTGTGCTCTCAGGGCGAAGGACGCAATGATGCGGGATAAGGTAACGCTTGTCCGTTTGTAAGGACGCATTAGGTACAGGATACATGTGATCCAAACTTTCGTACTCGCGCATGAATTTAATATAATCAGTTTTAAGTTGACTTTGGCGGCTAAGCTTTTTTTCGAGATGAGTTAGACGCGACAAAGAACTATTATATGAATCACCTAACGGGCAGTCGCGATCCTTTAAGAGGAGTGGTACGACGTAGCGACCATTAGATTCTCTATAAGTTAAACTAGTATATGAATGTTCACAGATATCATCCTCGGGTACAGTAATAGGTACGTGCGGTGGTTCCTCGACTTCCCAGAACTGCCTAACTTGTTCATCGAGACTGCATGTAGTGACTAATAGAGAAGACGTTGTAATAGGAGGTAACGATAAATCAGAATCGACAGCACCGGTAAGTATCCAACCGAAAATGCTATGCAGAGCGGCCGGTAGGCCGGGCCCCAGTTTGATACGTTGACCATCATATATTTCGTGGAATAGTTCTGCCCCTATTAATATGTCGACTTCCGCGGGAATATCGTAATCGCGATCGGCTAATATTAAATGCTTGCAATATTCACGAACGACTGACGGTACATTACTGCTAGGCAGTTGAGCTGTTATATGATCTAACACGATCGGCTTAATGTTAAACTGCGGATCGTTACTATCGAGTGGTTTCAAAACGCATTCCGTCACACCCCTAACTTGAAATACTGTGTTTTGTCCTAAGCCAGCGACTGTAAGATTACATCGGCGGAGATTTAAACCGAGAGCCTTGGCGCAAGCCGTAGTGATAAAACAATCCTGCGCGCCGCTGTCAACCAATGCGCGCACGGTGCGCTGTGTGCCGGCGACAGGGTTGCACACGCGCAGCTGACACGTACCTAGTAGTACTATACCGCTACTGCTTCCGACATGAGCACCGGTGCTCGCTTGAGTGGCAGCGCTAGAGCTGGGTTGCGTTTGCTCAGTATGTAGTAAGGTGTGATGACGTAATCCGCATAAAGTACAAAATACTTTAGAAAAGCATTTATCTACGACGTGATTAGTACGTAAACAGTTGGTGCACATTTTTTTGTTTTCAATTAAAGTGAGTCTAGCACCAGAGTCTAAAGATTGAAAAGTAGGGCACCTATAGATTGAGTGCGCTTCATTACAACAAGAACAAGTGAATGATGTCGTAGGTTGAGATTTAGTAAGATAAGATGAGCGTTTTGATCCGCTGCTATTCTGCCGATTACTCGCTGGCAATTGTTTTCGTTCAATGGTACGGGTAGAATTGGTAGAACTCAAAGATAGTTCGCTAGTTTCTAAGATCTTTACGTAGTCTTGAAGAAACTTTAATAGTTCACTAAATGAAGGTATTTCTGAACTGTTTTGAGATTCGAACCGTTTGCGGGTATCTGAATCGAGGGTACGAGAGGCTAAATGAAATAAAATAAAATCACCAAAGTTTTTGATATTTAAAGATTGGAGCGCATGATATGATTCATAAAACACGTTTGTTAATACTTGCAATTCTTGAAAATTACCCGATTTAACTGCTGGATAACTTAAGAATTTATCTAAATATGTCAAAGCTAAGATACGTTTGTTTTGGTAACGTTCGATTAAGGCGTCGAAAACAACTTCATAATTATTGGCCGTCATTGGAATCCCTTTTACAATCGATAAGGCGGGTCCGCGTAAACACGACACAAGGTAATGGTATTTTTCTATTTGTGATATAGAATTATTCTCATGAATTAAGTGAACAAACGTATCATAAAACGTTTGCCAGTTTTCGATGTTGCTATCAAATTTAGGTAGATCAAATTTAGGTAAACGCGCATTGACTTTGGAATTCCCGGAATGCGTGAGATCGGAGTCGACTCGCGCCGGCGACGCGCCGCCCGCGCCCGCGGCCGAGCCGTCCGCTGGCGATCCGGTGACGTTGAAGCTCTTCTCGTATATCGGCAACGTGCTACCCGCTGCGATCACCGCATAATACAATTCGTCAAATGAAACCATAGAATTTTGGTTAATTTGTACATCGGGTTTGATTGCTAACTCTAAAGTTTGTATTTCATTACACAACGAAACAAATTCTTCGCGAATTGAATGAACTCGAGTGTATCTCGACTTGAACGCCGATACCTTTGAACGATCTTGAACTATTTCGTTAGATAAGTCGTAAAGGATTTGCATAGCTCGGAATACATATTCGCGTTGTGATTGAAGTATTTTAAGTTTACTTGCTTCCATGTTTAGTTCGAAGCTAAAAATAAAATAATGTTAGATAGCCTACTTTGGTGTATGAAGGTAAATGAAATCAATTTAGGTGTAGATTTGAGGTGGAGTGTGTAAGTACCTACTTACATATATAAGTTTTATAATGTAAATGTAACATAAATACCATAAAATATTGTTACGAATTCTATAAAATTTATAAAATATTTTGGAGGTAGGTTCCAATCTTATATGAAGACTCGAACAAAATGTAATGAAGATGTAATGCTACTAAATTGTAATGACTTGTGAATCCGTATAGTATCACTGTACGTATAACCAACACAATTTTGTAAGGTTATACCTAGTTTTACAATAAAATGCGTAATTTTGCTTATTTCTCAGAGTTTTCGATCGAAATTGAACCTGAGATTAACAAAATACTGTTTTTCCATAGGTATTCGCGCTCGTAATGGACCAACTTTATGTTTTGAACTAATAAAGTAAAAGTTTTTTTTTGTACATAGTTTTGTCTGGCTGGTCAACCCAAGAATTTACCAGGCTAAAAGATGGAGATAAAGGAAACTGAATAGGCACTTACAAGGTCTCACGTTCCACCACAACACTGTTATTTTTCTTGATTGTTAGTATTTTTAAAATTGTCGAGATAGCGGCCGCTTCGGTTCGTTTTAAATTCAATATGTCTGCTGCACAGTGTTCTTTTCACTCAAACACGTATATCATTCGCCGTGAGAGGGCGACACCGTACATTGATTGTAGTTTGTGGGTTTTAGGCGCGAAATTTAAACCCTGCGTGTTTAGGAGTTAGGAAAGGGATGGAAATGAAGGAAATTAGGGATTATCTCTAAGCCTGTTCAGAATCCTTTAAAATAAATAAAACTAGTTATATTCTATTTTTATATAAAATGCTTTTAAATATCCTGGGATATTCCTCACAAACGGTTATCTGATCCCAAACTGAGCGTACGATATATATTCAAATTCAAAAATTGTGGATTTTTTTTTTTTTTTACCTTCGTAGAACAATTTGGATAGATGTTTCAGTGATTAGCGACCATAGAAGTTCATTTAGCATATTGTAGAACATTAAGGTGATCGAAAGAATGAGGAGGTGGACACTAGCCATAATTAGCCATAAAGCCATTATGAATAAAGGCTTAGTATCAAAACTGGTTCTGGTAAACTAGTTGACAGTTTTTATGCCGGGTGACGAAAGTGACAATAATAGAATGTTGCCATGTAAAGAGTTTCAATTACAGCCAGGCTCAACTTTCGTTTGCCAGACTCTATCGTACCAGGGCCGTAAAATTATCGTATATGCTCGTATATGGATCAAAATTATCGTATCCATCAGGAAAATGGCTAAAATACTTTAAAAAATCATATGAAACGTGACAATAATATGCTGCAAATACTTTATAGTTTAAATCTTGTAAACTGGTTTTTTAAATGGAAAGAAATAATAGTTAGGGCCAACATCACGAATTTATAAAGAAGAAAAAAATGTTAAAGGATAGAGACACATGAAAACAAGCATATTTTTTAAAAGTTTAACTGAATAGATTCTATATTTGCGAGAAGAGACTACACAAATATTAATAAAACTTAATATTTTATATACAAATTCGAAAAGACAATAACTGCCAACACTCCACCACATCGAACGACGATATTGATATCGATCACTGATTGGAAGACAGCAGCAAAATTGCGCCATGAAGCAACAGCATGTGTTCTTAATATGTTCCTAAGAAAGAAATGAGCCAATAGATGTGCTGACACTAAAAAACAACTGTAATTGTTATGGGCTATTGGCTATCTGAGTAATCATAATATTTTTCTACGGAATGGAAATTATCGTACAATCTGCGTACGATAGTCGTGTACCATCGTACGTAGTTATGAAATTATCGTACGGTTGCGAACACTGCTTCGCCGTGTGATCGCCCGACGATCATCGTAGCGTTCAGTAACAGTTCAATAACAATGTGGTGCGAGTATGTATACTCAAAGGGTGCGAGAGGTGAGATATGAAATGAAATGAAATAATTTATTCATTCAAATAAATTATTTAAATATTATATATAAATTTAATAAGATATTAAGTGCGATCGTCCGACGATCAATATCGCACCCGGTGTGTCGTAACTGAACGCACCCCAGGGCTGTGTTCAGTCAGTAACTACCGCGCGCATGCTAGCCGCATGTTAGGAAAAACATGTATTAAATGATAGGATGCGGGCAGTCCGCATGCGGACGAGAGACGCGTGCGGGCTAAAATACGCATGACAGGAAAAGGAGCCTTATAGTGCAGGGTGGCTAGATCGAGTTTCTGAATTTTCCTCGCATTCTGTTTCTCCCATATTTCTATAAACAGGAAACTACTTTTACTCGCCACACAGGAAGTAACATAATTAATTAATTAATAATTTTTAATAACAAACTATCGATTCGATAAGACTGTATTTTGTATAGCAATGGAGATTAAAATAAAATAATACAAAGGGTACATATGTTCAATAGCGTTTATTGATGTACAAGTGACTAAGCCTCGGCTTGAGCCTGCAGTCTCTTGATGAAGGAAGCCTTCTTTTGCTTGATTCTGTTCTTCCTCTCGGCCAGCGTGAGTTTGCGTTTGTTCCAGCGTTTCTGTTTGGCAGGGTCCTTCTTTTCTTCCTTCTTCTTGTGGGACGGGTCTGCACGGATAGACTCATGTGCTTTCTTGTACAGTGATTCAATCTGTGAATAAATTATAACATTACAATATGTGGGACACAAGAATAAATTCACCCAAAATCCCTTTTACATACACATACTAGCTGACTGATGTATGAATTGTAACTGTAGCAATATTGGTACTTTTTAAATATAAATGATCCCAAAAAGTTATCACATTGCAAAATAGTAATTTAGTCCAACTTCGACACTAATCTTATAACAGTTTAAGAACAGTAATTTGGTTGGACGTAGTAAATAATAACCATCAATGATAACTTACCGCATCAGCATTTACACCCAATTTAATGTATTTGCTGAACTGTCTCTTGAAGGAATCTTCATCATCTTGTTCAAGACTGCGCATGTATTCTGCTACATGTAGGCCAAAAATGTGTGCTCTAAACGAAAAATACAAATAGACGAAATTAAATAAAAAATATTATTTAGCTTAAATTTGCAAGATGGTACACAAATGATTGTTATACAGGGCGTATGTATGTAAATCACTCTTTTAACCATGTACTTTGCATTCAAAATTGGTGTTCCAATGTTTAACAATTGTTTTACTTAGTTACTTTACTAGATAGGCTTTAATTTCTGGTTTACAGAAAACTGGACATAAAATAAAGAAATTATAAATGAATGCATTATACATAATGTTGTGACTGACCACATGTAAAATTTTTGAGAGTTGATAGTTCAGTCTTCTTACACCCTAAAGTTATGCATGAAATAAGTGTCTACAAAACCGGTTCAAAAAAATTCATTAAATTTTTTTTGACAACCAATAGCCTTGAATGTTATTATGTTGCTCCAAAATGGCTGTCCAATTAATAGATGTCCTATCAATCAGAGGATGAATGGAGCCAGGTAACATTTATTTAAAAAATGATATTCTCACCTATGAACTTCAGCATTGAATTTCTTTGCTTCTGCATCATATCCTGGGAACCTCTTGATGGAGTGGGGAACATTTAGACCACCATCAACTGCACCCTTCATGGCTCCAAACACACGAGCACCAGTGGTGGTACGTGCTAGACCAACATCCAGGTAACATCTATAAAATATTGGATAATATAAAAATATGTATATCTAATTATAAATTAAAGGACATTTATAAAGCTTAAATATTTATCAGTTATATTACATTACAACATTCTTTGTAAGCATTGTACGTGCTTTCAGACCGCCCGTAATAAATTCATCATAATAAAAATAATGTTTTAGTTCTGAAACTTATGTCACAAACTACATATTTGCTGAATGAGAGTGCTAAATGCTACCTGCCCTTTACTTTTTAACATTTATCCAAGGATGCAGATAAGTGTCTCGGGATTAATTCCCAAGTGTGGTCAGCAAATATAAAACAAAACAATGTTTTTGACTATTTTATAAGCTGAAAAGATAAATGGCAAAATTATTTTAAATATAATACCTGAATGCACCTGGGCCATTGTCGACAGGTTCTACATTGTATTCATCACCAGTGACCTCAGTGGCACCAGTGTAAAGGGAGTCAAGTCCAAGCCTCTGTAGTAACCTTCTGGCCAGAAGCAGACCTGTGCAGTAGGCAGCCGCATAGTTTGTTAGACCAACCTACAACATCAATCTATTTAAGTTCATATTTGGGCTTTGAAACATTGAATTAAGGTTTAAATAGAATTGATCAGTATTGAACATATAACAACATGGGGTTATGCGGTTGTACAGTCGCTTCAGACCGCCCGTTCAAATTCATCACGCATGGTTTTTTCTTCAAGTTGCATAGACTGAGACAAAATCGGCCACCCTAATCTTAATATTGCTTAATCAACTTAAGAGCGTTTATAACGTAATAACGCACAATGCCGCAATATTCCAGGTTTTCGGTGTGAAAATACTCAGTTATATTGATAGTTATTCATTTGTGTTGTCGTAAATCCAATAGGACATTTATTTTTCTACTTTTCTTGAAGAAATAACATTAAATTGACTATTTGTTATTTAGTTTAGAGCAGTTCCTTGAGAGACCTTTTTTGAATTTTACGGAACATGCTGTCTTTGCAGTCAAATAGGTATTGAAAGTACTTGAAACAAAAAAATACAAAAATACATGTTGAAAAGTACATATTGTCTTCTATTTTTCTTGAAGATAGCATCATAACGTTTAGTACATTTTTGTTATGAAAATGACAAAATAAAACTGCGTAAAAATTAAGATTTTTATCGATGTTTAGCGCCGTTTTTAATATGGAAATCGTTTGTCAAACTTCATAATTACTATTTATTAATACGCAGCAGTTCATGCTTAAAATTAGTAAATTAAAAAAATCCGTAAAAATATTATAATTATTTTATACCGAATATTTTAAAACTGCTATATAAATCGATTGCGGAGGCCACGGCTCGGCAGACCCGGCTCCGCCGTCTCAGAGAGAGGACGTATCGCTCTGTTTTCCGCGCGCTAAGTTCGCCAACATATTATTACGATCGAGAGTATTGGTACAATCGCCCGCATTATAGCGCGCTCTTACCACTTTTGATACCACTAGGGTAAGTTAAGTTATATTGATAAATGGTAACTGTTTTGAATTATAGCTGACAAATATTATTATTTTTGTTTGTTATAGTTAATAAATGTCTTCTACCGGAAATCATCGACCCCAGAAAGGCACGACCGATCAATGCCAATCAGAAGTAATGGATAAATTTGTCATATTATAAGGGCGGCCTTATGTTTGAATTTTCCTCCGTTTATATACTCTAATAATAATACGATAAAAGAAAAGATGTATTTTTGTATGTTTTGTTTGTTTGTAATTTCAATAAACTCAAAAACTACTGTACCGATCTTTCACCACTAGAATGCATTATTACCACAGATATAAAAAAAAGTCGGATATATTCTCGCTAACAAAAAAATGTGTCACTCGAGTCGGCCACCACGCTGTACGTACAAGCCGGCACGCACACATCCACACATTAGTTGAGCGCGAGTAATCGACTCTGTGTAAACGGCGACAGAGTCTAATTTCCCGCGGAGTAGCCAACTAAGGTGTGCGTGAGAGGTGGCCGACTCCATAGACACAGTTTTTTGTGAGCGAGAATATGTCCTCCGTAGTCTGTGATTATTACCTATCATATCACTAAGGGCAATATTATACGTAGTGATATTTTGGCTACGGTAACCGCTTACCATCAGTCGGACGGTATGCTTGTTAACCGACTTTATGGTATAAAAAAAAAGATATTTGTGAGACCTTGGGACCACAAAACATGCATCTTTGCTCATAATTTAAAAAAGAGTCCGCCATTTTGAACTATTTAGTTACTGGTCCGATTGCTCTCAAAATTGAGATTTGAGAGGCCTTGGGATTACAAAACACGAATCTTTTTTCAAAATCCAAAAATGTGTCCGCCATTTTGAATTATTTTGTAACTGGTCTGATTACTCTCAAAATTGATATTTGAACATATAACATGAATCTTAGCTCATAATTTAATAAAGTGTCCGCCATTTTGAACTATTTTGTTACAGGTCCGATTGCTATCAAAATTGATAATTGAGAGACTCTTGTACCATATATCAAGAATCTTTGCAAAAAAAATTAAAAAAGTGTCCGCCATTTTGAACTATTTAGTTACTGGTCCGATTGCTCTCAAAATTGAGATTTGAGAGGCCTTGGGATTACAAAAAACGAATCTTTTTTCAAAATCCAAAAATGTGTCCGCCATTTTGAATTATTTTGTAACTGATCTGATTGCTCTCAAAATTGATATTTGAGAGACTCTTGGAACATATAACATGAATCTTAGCTCATAATTTAAAAAAGCGTCCGCCATTTTGAACTATTTAGTTACTGGTCCGATTGCTCTCAAAATTGAGATTTGAGAGGCCTTGGGATTAAAAAACACGAATCTTTTTTCAAAATCCAAAAAAAGTGTCCGCCATTTTGAACTATTTTGTTACTGGTCCGATTTCTCTCAGAATTGATATTTGAGGGACGCTTGGACCATATAACATGAATCTTTGCTCAAAATTGAAAAAAAGTGTCCGCCATTTTGAACTATTTAGTTACTGGTCCGATTGCTCTCAAAATTGAGATTTGACAGGCCTTGGGATTACAAAACACGAATCTTTTTTCAAAATCCAAAAAAATGTCCGCCATTTTGAATTATTTTGTAACTGGACTGATTGCTCACAAAATTGATATTTGAGAGACTCTTGGACCATATAACATGAATCTTTGCACAAAATTGAAAAAAGTGTCCGCCATTTTGAACTATTTATTACAGGTCCGATTGCTCACAAAATTGATATTTGAGAGACTCTTGTACCATATAACATGAATCTTTGCACAAATTTTAAGAAAAGTGTCCGCCATTTTGAACTATTTTGTTACTGGTCCGATTACTCTCAAAATTGATATTTGAGGGACGCTTGAACCATATAACAATAATCTTTGCTCAAAATTGAAAAAATGTCCGCCATTTTGAACTATTTTGTTACTGGTCTGATTGCTCTCAAAATTGATATTTGAGAGACTCTTGGACCATATAACATTACTCTTCGCTCAAAATTGAAAAAAATTGTCCGCCATTTTGAACTATTTTGTTACTGGTCTGATTGCTCTCAAAATTGATATTTGAGAGACTCTTGAACCATATAACATGAATCTTTGCACAAATTTGAAAAGAGTGTCCGCCATTTTGAACTATTTTGTTACTGGTCTGATTGCTCTCAAAATTGATATTTGAGAGACTCTTGGACCATATAACATGAATCTTAGCACATAATTTAAAAAAGTGTCCGCCATTTTGAACTATTTAGTTACTGGTCCGATTGCTTTCAAAATTTAGATTTGAGAGGCCTTGGGATTACAAAACACGAATCTTTTTTCAAAATCCAAAAAATATGTCCGCCATTTTGAACTATTTTGTTACTGGTCCGATTACTCTCAAAATTGATATTTGAGAGACTCTTGGACCATATAACATTACTCTTCGCTCAAAATTGAAAAAAGTGTCCGCCATTTTGAACTATTTAGTTACTGGTCCGATTGCTCTCATAATTGAGATTTGACAGGCCTTGGGATTGCAAAACACGAATCTTTTTTCAAAATCCAAAAATGTGTCCGCCATTTTGAATTATTTTGTAACTGGTCTGATTGCTCACAAAATTGATATTTGAGAGACTCTTGGACCATATAACATGAATCTTTGCACAAAATTGAAAAAAGTGTCCGCCATTTTGAACTATTTATTACAGGTCCGATTGCTCACAAAATTGATATTTGAGAGACTCTTGTACCATATAACATGAATCTTTGCACAAATTTTAAGAAAAGTTTCCGCCATTTTGAACTATTTTGTTACTGGTCCGATTACTCTCAAAATTGATATTTGAGGGACGCTTGGACCATATAACATGAATCTTTGCTCAAAATTGAAAAAATGTCCGCCATTTTGAACTATTTAGTTACTGGTCCGATTGCTTTCAAAATTTAGATTTGAGAGGCCTTGGGATTACAAAACACGAATCTTTTTTCAAAATCCAAAAAATATGTCCGCCATTTTGAACTATTTTGTTACTGGTCCGATTACTCTCAAAATTGATATTTGAGGGACGCTTGAACCATATAACATGAATCTTTGCTCAAAATTGAAAAAATGTCCGCCATTTTGAACTATTTTGTTACTGGTCTGATTGCTCTCAAAATTGATATTTGAGAGACTCTTGGACCATATAACATTACTCTTCGCTCAAAATTGAAAAAAATTGTCCGCCATTTTGAACTATTTTGTTACTGGTCTGATTGCTCTCAAAATTGATATTTGAGAGACTCTTGAACCATATAACATGAATCTTTGCACAAATTTGAAAAGAGTGTCCGCCATTTTGAACTATTTTGTTACTGGTCTGATTGCTCTCAAAATTGATATTTGAGAGACTCTTGGACCATATAACATGAATCTTAGCACATAATTTAAAAAAGTGTCCGCCATTTTGAACTATTTAGTTACTGGTCCGATTGCTTTCAAAATTTAGATTTGAGAGGCCTTGGGATTACAAAACACGAATCTTTTTTCAAAATCCAAAAAATATGTCCGCCATTTTGAACTATTTTGTTACTGGTCCGATTACTCTCAAAATTGATATTTGAGGGACGCTTGAACCATATAACATGAATCTTTGCTCAAAATTGAAAAAAGTGTCCGCCATTTTGAACTATTTTGTTACAGGTCCGATTGCTCTCAAAATTGATATTTGAGAGACTCTTGAACCATATAACATGAATCTTCGCTCAAATTTGAAAAAAAATTGTCCGCCATTTTGAACTATTTTGTTACTGGTCTGATTGCTCTCAAAATTGATATTTGAGAGACTCTTGAACCATATAACATGAATCTTTGCACAAATTTGAAAAGAGTGTCCGCCATTTTGAACTATTTTGTTACTGGTCTGATTGCTCTCTAAATTGATATTTGAGAGACTCTTGGACCATATAACATGAATCGTTGCACAAATTTGAAAAGAGTGTCCGCCATTTTGAACTATTTTGTTACTGGTCTGATTGCTCTCAAAATTGATATTTGAGAGACGCTTGGACCATATAACATGAATCTTTGCTCAAAATTGAAAAAATGTCCGCCATTTTGAACTATTTTGTTACTGGTCTGATTGCTCTCAAAATTGATATTTGAGAGACTCTTGGACCATATAACATTACTCTTCGCTCAAAATTGAAAAAAAGTGTCCGCCATTTTGAACTATTTAGTTACTGGTCCGATTGCTCTCATAATTGAGATTTGACAGGCCTTGGGATTGCAAAACACGAATCTTTTTTCAAAATCCAAAAATGTGTCCGCCATTTTGAATTATTTTGTAACTGGTCTGATTGCTCACAAAATTGATATTTGAGAGACTCTTGGACCATATAACATGAATCTTTGCACAAAATTGAAAAAAGTGTCCGCCATTTTGAACTATTTATTACAGGTCCGATTGCTCACAAAATTGATATTTGAGAGACTCTTGTACCATATAACATGAATCTTTGCACAAATTTTAAGAAAAGTTTCCGCCATTTTGAACTATTTTGTTACTGGTCCGATTACTCTCAAAATTGATATTTGAGGGACGCTTGGACCATATAACATGAATCTTTGCTCAAAATTAAAAAAAGTGTCCGCCATTTTGAACTATTTAGTTACTGGTCCGATTGCTCTCAAAATTGAGATTTGACAGGCCTTGGGATTACAAAACACGAATCTTTTTTCAAAATCCAAAAATGTGTCCGCCATTTTGAATTATTTTGTAACTGGTCCGATTGCTCTCAAAATTGATATTTGAGGGACGCTTGGACCATATAACATGAATCTTTGCTCAAAATTGAAAAAAGAGTGTCCGCCATTTTGAACTATTTAGTTACTGGTCCGATTGCTCTCAAAATTGAGATTTGACAGGCCTTGGGATTACAAAACACGAATCTTTTTTAAAAATCCAAACATGTGTCCGCCATTTTGAATTATTTTGTAACTGGTCTGATTGCTCACAAAATTGATATTTGAGAGACTCTTGGACCATATAACATGAATCTTTGCACAAAATTGAAAAAATTGTCCGCCATTTTGAACTATTTATTACAGGTCCGATTGCTCTCAAAATTGAGATTTGACAGGCCTTGGGATTACAAAACACGAATCTTTTTTCAAAATCCAAAAAGTGTCCGCCGTTTTGAATTATTTTAACTGGTCTGATTGCTCACAAAATTGATATTTAAGAGACTCTTGTACCATATAACATGAATCTTTGCACAAATTTTAAGAAAAGTGTCCGCCATTTTGAACTATTTTGTTACTGGTCCGATTGCTCTCAAAATTGATATTTGAGAGAATCTTGGACCATATAACATTACTCTTCGCTAAAAATTGGAAAAAGTGTCCGCCATTTTGAACTATTTAGTTACTGGTCCGATTGCTCTCAAAATTGAGATTTGACAGGCCTTGGGATTACAAAACACGAATCTTTTTTCAAAATCCAAAAAAGTGTCCGCCGTTTTGAATTATTTTAACTGGTCTGATTGCTCACAAAATTGATATTTGAGAGACTCTTGTACCATATAACATGAATCTTTGCACAAAATTGAAAAAAAGTGTCCGCCATTTTGAACTATTTTGTTACAGGTCCAATTGCTATCAAAATTGATATTTGAGAGATTCTTGTAAGCAAGATCGCAAGTTCTTGCGATCTATGTACTATAGATGCTTGGTCACAGTTATCATACTCACAACTATTAGATAAGTTCAAACTTCTCTCCTTAGAAGCTAGACGTGAATATCTGCAAGCGAATACTCTGCATGGCATTGTCCACAACAATATGGACGCAATAGACCTCACGAGTAAACTATGCTACGTAGTGCTTCGAACTATCAACAAACGTAGTGCTCGTGCAGGAACTCTCTTTGCAGTAAATACCTGTCGTACGAATTCTGGACTACGCTGCCCTTTGCGCCGTATGGTTGAGTCATACAATTCTACTTTTATAGACATTGATATTTTTTCATGTACAAAATGGAAATTCATGTTATATGGTTCAAGAGTCTCTCAAATATCAATTTTGATAGCAATCGGACCTGTAATAAAATAGTTCAAAATGGTGGACACTTTTTTCAAATTTGAGCAAAGATTCTTGTTATATGGTTCAAGAGTCTCTCAAATAACAATTTTGAGAGCAATCGGACCTGTAACAAAATAGTTCAAAATGGCGGATACTTTTTTCAATTTTGTGCAAAGATTCATGTTATATGGTACAAGAGTCTCTCAAATATCAATTTTGATAGCAATCGGACGTATTATAAAATTGTTCAAAATAATAATAATAATAATAATAATTTCTTTATTACAGTTCACATTGTACAGTAAAATGGCGGACACTTTTTTCAATTTTGTGCAAAGATTCATGTTATATGGTCCAAGAGTCTCTCAAATATCAATTTTGATAGCAATCTGACCAGTAACAAAATAGTTCAAAATGGCGAACACTTTTTTCAAATTTGAGCAAAGGTTCTTGTTATATGGTTCAAGAGTCTCTCAAATATCAATTTTGGGAGCAATCGGACCTGTAACAAAATAGTTCAAAATGGCGGACACTTTTTTCAAATTTGAGCAAAGGTTCTTGTTATATGGTTCAAGAGTCTCTCAAATATCAATTTTGGGAGCAATCGGACCTGTAACAAAATAGTTCAAAATGGCGGATTGTTTTTTCAATTTTGTGCAAAGATTCATGTTATATGGTTCAAGAGTCTCTCAAATATCAATTTTGGGAGCAATCGGACCTGTAACAAAATAGTTCAAAATGGCGGATTGTTTTTTCAATTTTGTGCAAAGATTCATGTTATAGGGTACAAGAGTCTCTCAAATATCAATTTTGATAGCAATCGGACCTGTAATAAAATAGTTCAAAATGGCGGACACTTTTTTTCAATGTTGAGCAAAGATTCATGTTATATGGTCCAAGAGTCTCTCAAATCTCTCAATTCGCGATACCGTGACCGGGGGGGTCGAGAGGGGCGCGCGGGCGGGCGCGCAAATCGCTCGGCACCTCACGACATTGCACCCGTGGGGAGCCGGGGCGGGTTGCTATTATAATTATATTAATAATAATAATATAGAATTATTTTAACAAAATAAAACCAAATAAAAGTTTAATTGGATAACAAATTATATAGGTACCTGAACTACTTTGTTTACTAGTGTAAAAAAACAATATTCAGTACATTGTACTATATAACTACTTATAACCTAATTCAACCTACCAGATACCTTGTTTACATCTACATCTTGTTTTGTCTACATCGATCGACATGAAGCCATACTGAAAAGTATCAAATAATAACGCGCGCAGTAAGTAAGTTGGCGGAGGAGCCGCACCAATGTTGGCCCCGCGTTGACTCGGCTTGGCGCTGGCAAATACCTAAATTCGAGCGCGGCCGGGTAGCATATATCCTCTTAAAGAATGTTTTACATGTTGCTTATAAGGTCTTGATTGCATTTCTGGTGGGATAACTTTAGGACTATAAAATTTGAGCCATCACTGAGGAAACCTTCCAGGATTAGGAGGCCATCCTAGACTGGTAGCCAGGGCAGACTTCCACTTTCCAAGTTTGGTGCAAAATGAGAATAATGCTTTATAATTACGTATATATACTGTTCATGTAATAAAAAATAGGATCACATACCTTGATGCCATATTTTGGCAGTTCATGGGAATATGCTGCACATACAATGTGGTCTCCTTCAATGCGGGAGTATGCAACCTGACAGGTTACATCCTTGTTAGACAGACGCACAATCAGACGATACTTGGGTGTGTTGTATTTGTTCTTATCCTGCAAATTAATTGAAATAGATAAGTTTACTGAATTCTTAGACTTCATGACAGGTAATTTAGAAAATTTCTTTTTGTAACGAACTAGTTACCTGAACAACAAGGCGTTTACGGGCATAGTAGTCAGTTTTACCTTCACGACGCCTCTTGAACTTAACTTGGTAACGCTTAAAGTACTGCTTATTCTTCACCACTTTCACAAAACCCTGTAAAAAGTACACTTACATGTGAAGACGGTTTGAAAATAGTTGCTTAGGTACTAGTGTGGATTATTTATATATCAGAGACACTTTAAAATCACGAGTGATGCATACGAAAACAAAACAGGGTAATGAAGTACACATAGAACATGGTACAACACGTCTGTAATGCATCTTCTGCAGCCTCAGATGACGCGCATGTGTCGGTGTTTCATCATAGATTTAGAGGTTATGATTGTATGTGTAAACCAACGAATCGTTATTAAAAATACACAATTACTCAAAGATATAGCAATAATACACAACTAACATTAACAGACAGTAGTACCAAAGCAGAAATTAGGACTTTCAGTGACGACACGAAAGGTGCATCGACATTTATTTACATCATCACATATCAATACGTTATAATCTTTATCTTAAAATAATGGCGTATTAGTTCACTTGAAAGATATAAACAAATTTTTTAGCTCCAAGACATTACTCACCATTTTATTAAATTTATTTTATACGTACACACTCGGTGTATCCCTCAATAGAGACCACCGGAAAAGAAAGATATTTTTTATAGAAATGACAGCTTATTAGTAGGTATTGCCATACTGAAAATGCTAAATAAAACTAAAGGTATGGTCAAACCTGCGCGTCACCGTCAGTAATAGTACGGTCATGCCTATGCGTCAGCGACTCGAGACAACGCCAATATAGGCGTATACACCTGCGCGATTGCGATGCGAAACGTGAACTTGAGTTTCTTGCCGGAGTGTTCTCAGTTTAAGTGTATTCCGAACCGGTGGTAAATTCAACTGTATGTATCAATGTAACGTTCATAAGTGCCTTACTAGGGCCTAAACTGAATAAATGACTTTTTGATTTTGAACTCCAATTAAGCTACGCGCAGTACTGCGAATAATATGAATAAATTTGAAATTCCGTTGAGCATGTTGAATTGATATTATAAGTCAAAATATATATAAACTACGGGCAAAAAATCTCTATAAACTGAGCATCAGTCGTCTGTGGACAACAATGTGCTAGCCAAAACGAACTCTACGGTGCTAGCTTACGCAATACCTTCTATGTGAGTCAACTCGTAAATTTTACCGAATCTAATAATAGCTTCTCTTGAATTTTGAAGCTGAACCATAATTTTAATAAATCAAAAAGAAACCATTACCTGGCAACAAATACTTTCGATCAATTTTATATTTTTTTATGGTTGGTAGCTCCAAGTAGTAGTGACAAATTCTTCGTTATGGCTTCCTCCTATTCATATCCTGAATTATTTTTGGCGGGTTTTATATTCACCTTGCCTTTTTTGTACGAAAAGAGTAATGTTTTTCGATACTATTTAAAGTTTTTCCTTTATTATGCGTATGTATTAATTACGTGTACCGTGTTATTACCCGTAGTGCTATTATATCCGCGCGATGTTACAAATCTAATGTGAGATATCGATTAATTTTTTTTTCTTTATGGTTCAGTATTTCAATTACTTATGCTGCCTAAAATTCTTTTAGTAAAACTGAGTTTTTTTTCTGTGACAGAGTTGCTTCCAGATTTTGTCGTTACGCATCGTATGTAGTGGGTATAGAATGGGAGTTGCGCGGTTTGGAGCACTGGGACAACGAGCAGTGTTACATCGTGATATCGAATCACCAAAGTTCCCTCGATATATTAGGTAAACATTTATTAAATATTTTCATCTACTATTAATTGACAATTGTAGTTAAGTATAATATTTTGTTTTTTTTTTAAATACAGGTATATAAAAAAAAACAAAATATTAAAAAGTTCAAAAACTATTATGTATTACTATTTTTATAAAGCTAGTCCGTGTAAGGGCACCGTTCACTGTAACAGCACGGCTACGCCTCGGCATTTACCTTGTCATGCAAGTGAGGCCTTTAAATTGTATGCGTTAAAGTAAATTTTATTAAATAGTGGACGCCTCGCAGCAAGCGCGCTTGCCGCTACAAGCCTCTAGTCCTGCTGACCACTCGCTTCCAACGAGCGGTCCGCTCCCTTGTTGCGTGACGCCAGCAAGCGGTATCTTGCCTCTCATCGCTCACTTTGTCAGCACCGCTCCATCGCAGCAGCAACCCGGCACCACCTCAACTCAATCCAACCACTAGTTGCCAGCGCGCCGCCTGCGAGGTGGCAGCTCGCGGGCGGCGCGGCGCCGATGAAATTGGTAGCGCGGCTATGGCAAGACACCGCTTGCTGGCGTCACGCAGCAAGGGAGCGGACTGCTCGCTGGAAGCGAGTGGTCAGCAGGAGTAGTGGCTTGTAGCGCAAGCGCGCTTGCCGCGAGGCATCCACTATTTTATTTAGTCATTGTGAAATTTACTTTAACGCATACGTTTTAAAGGCCTCACTTGCATGGCAAGGTAGATGCCGAGGCGTTGCTGCGATGGAGCGGTGCTAACATAAGCTCATCGCTCACTTTGTCAGCACCGCTCCATCGCAGCAGCGACCCGGCACCGCCTCAACTCAATCCAACCACTAGCTGCCACCTCGCAGGCGTCGCGCTGGCAGCAAGTGGTTGGATTGAGTTGAGACAGTGCGGGGCCGTTGCTGCGACGGAGCGGTGCTGACATAGTGGGCGATGACCTTAAGGGTTTAAATGCAGATCGCATAATCAAATCCAACATGAATACCAGTAAACAAATACTTAATTCTTATATTTCGATCTTGTATTTTGTGATATTTCAGGAATGTTTGAGATGTGGCCTCGTATGAAGCGCTGTACGGTAGTGGCGAAGAGGCCGCTTATGTTCACCGGAGCATTTGGGTTTGGTGCTTGGCTCTCAGGACTCGTATTCATAGATAGATTAAAAACAGATAGAGCAAGGCAACTTATGAAGGCTGCAACTCAAAAAGTTATAAATGAGAAGGTACTTATGGTTCAGTAGGTATTCATATAATAGACATAACAGCGAGTACCCATCATTGAGATATATACATTAAGTCGATGGTACACATGCACTGTTGGGACATACCTTATCTATTAGTCTTTCTACTACACATAGTTTATCTTTTATATTTGTGTGTGAAAATATATTTATAACTTTCCAGACAAAGTTATGGGTATTTCCTGAAGGTGCCAGATACAATAAGGGCACTATACAGTCCTTCAAAAAAGGCGCATTTTATCTAGCTATTGATGCGCAGATTCCTATAATGCCTGTTGTATTCAGCCAATATTACTTCCTTGACAGTGAGACCAAAACATTTGAACCAGGTATTTGATTAATTATATTTTATAGTGGGTAATTATTTTAGAGTCGGGCAAACGAAAGAAAAGACCGTAAAAGCGCGGCAAATTTTAAAAATATCAGCATAGCAACCTCAAAATTAGTATAACATTTGAAGGAAAAAAAGAAAGAGTAAATTTCCGCTCTGTTTTGCATTGCTACATAAAAAAGTTTGCAAATAATTCGAGTGTCTAATGAGGAGTTTTCTTATGATATGTCCTCTATGCTCAAAAAACCTGCTATTGATAATTCGAACCAATTTGAATCTTAAGTGCACGATTTGACAGCTATTTTGAGTATAGAGGTATCATTAGAAATCTCCTCATTTCGTTTGCCAGACTTAAGCATACTAATTTTTGAATAATGATCTTTCTTTGCCAAATACGAGGATACGGAAGTGTGGTATTTGTACTTCCGTATGCGTGCTTGGCTTGAGTGTCCAAAGACAAAAGTCATCAACGACCAATAGAATGCGTTAATTTTCGCGCTCAAAATTGCGATTATTTAAAATACGAAGTTCATAAACAACGCTGTTACTGCCAGTTGCTGCTTTCAATGGGGTTGGAAGTGTGTATGTATCTATCTACATTCTGTTTTCAGTTTGTAACTACTTTATCACTGCAATAATACTTGTATTATGCACATAATTTGTGTAACAGTAACCCTCGCCGACATGAACTTACCAAGGAGACAAATATCAGTACA
Organism: Polyploca ridens; assembly: GCA_951394255.1. Taxonomy (NCBI): domain Eukaryota; kingdom Metazoa; phylum Arthropoda; class Insecta; order Lepidoptera; family Drepanidae; genus Polyploca; species Polyploca ridens. The sequence goes on from CATOBL010000022.1 coordinate 50,251, forward strand.
ATATAATGATTTCTGTCTGATAGTTGGTAAAATATAGTTGAATGAATCTTGTGGAATAGGTTTAAATTTTAGATAGCTTTAGAAACCCATTATTATTTATTAATAAACCGGCCAAATGCATGAAGGATTTATTATTTTGCGTTCTATATTCATAATTGTATGTAATATAGTAGGTACCTACTCAATATTACACCAACAAACTCGCTAATTCATTTATGCCTTTGTCTGTTTAAGTATTTGGTCGACTTTAAATAGGTCTTGTGATCTAGAAGACTGGTTGGATATGATAATTTTCCTTACGTAATGATATCGGAACCCTCCATGCATCCTACGTAAACTAGGTATACGATTTGTTTTCTTAAATGGTTTAATCTACGTTCCAGGTAAAGTTGTAATCACTACGTTACCCCCAATTCCAACTAAGGGTATGACCCGTGATGATTTAGAGGTACTCTCTGAAATGGCTCGCCAGCAAATGATTGAAGTTTTCAATGAAAGCTCTAAGGATCTCGTAGTACAGAAGAAAATTGCTATTTAAAAAAATACGAAGAGTATTTTTAAGCTTTAGTATTTTTTCCCACAATCAACAAATAAACATTGTTATTGTTAATTTAGTCATAAACCTGAAACTATACTTTTTCTAGTCATGTCATCCCAGTTGTTCTTTTATGTAGTTTTATATTATTATTTAGTTGTAAGCTAAATGTATTTATGTTACTCATTATAGGTAAGTTGAAGGAGTTAGAAGGATATCAGTATGAAAAAAAAAACAGTGTAAATTAATTAGTATAATATAAACTATAATAAGTAACTAGTCACGCAATTAAAACGCTATTATCACAGTCTAGAGCAAAACACTGTGCTATTAATTCAATTCAAATTTTCTTTATTAGATTACAAGTTTGTAAATTACAGAGGTTGGGACTCCCCTTTTAAGTTTATAAAACCTGTGTTAGGGGAGACCCGCTCTTCCGAATTTCATTGTATTACACTTGTACTGAAATAAATAATAATACTTAAATTTACAAAAATAATGCAGGCGATTTTAAATGAGTAGTGTATTCGTGAGTGGGTGGAGGGTGTATATGGATCTTGTGAGTGTATGTGTGCGAGTGTTTGAGGATGTGGTGATGCGTAGATGATGTGGAAGGGTGTGTAGGTGAGTGTTTGTAGGTATGTGAGTATAATATTGCATATTTATATATAATCAATCAATTCTTATTGGACTTTGGATATTTTGCGTACTTTCTTTTAGGGGGAAGTACGTGCCCACCCCAGGTTGTTGCTACATTCCAAAATCGATAGCCGAAGTAAATAATCCTAAATTCAGTCAGAACGGAAATCTGTTCGCCTTAATAGACTCATTCAAATAGTTGAAGCGAGGAGAACGTCGCACTTTAGTGTATTTTATTATGATAAAGGCGATATTAGCTAGTTCTTTTTTTTCTTTGTATAGGTTTGTCCATACTTTCTCCATGGTCAATGTGGCCTAAGGTGGTAAGCAATCAAAGCCACAGATGGGTACCTACCTACTGGCTCTCAGATGGAGCTATCGGAACATACCGGCGCAGGTGCTTGGAGACAGATTTTTACTTGAATGTGGATTTTTTTCTGGACGTGACGTGGTGTAGTATATGTGAATACGTCCGACAGTACCTACAACTTTTAGTACAAATTATCAGGACGTGTGTAACTTGTCGCTGACATTACGATGCGTGGGATATGTACAATAAATTATGCTATAACTTAAGATTGACGTAGGTACTTACTTTAGTAGAATATTAAAAATACAATTAAATTAATGTTATTGTGGCTATAAGCCAATGGGTGAAATGTAATGCATTATTTTTATAATTTTAGGCTGTGTAAAAATTATGATATTAAAAGTGTCTTGAATTGCGAGGTTGTGAGGTTGAATGTTTGAGTGACAGTTGTTGTTATTTTTATGAACACAATATGTACCTATAGGTACAAAAATCTCCCGGTTCTGTAAAATCTTGTCCATGAAGTGTGACAATTTTACTGAACTAGAATAATATAAATGGCAAATTGAATGTATGCGCGTGACAAGAGTTTCACTCGAGAGAGTCACGACTCACGCTATAGATATAATAGGTAGGCATTAGTAGAGTGATAAGTAGCGTTTAAAATTACCTTGTGCGAAGCGTGAGCAGTTTGCATATAGATAGATGAATTCATAGATACATCGTTAACTTTTTTTAATACTACTACATAAGGCAGCAAACTACCCGGCCCGCTTACGCACGTAGCCTAGGGACGCAACACCAGCCCCCCAAGACAAGATGGTTGTCGACAATCGTCTTCGTTAGTAAACGATCAACCTTTGTATGGGAGTGACATAAGAGATTGTTAAAAATCACGTGATATTCCCATTTGAAATGTCAATCCCATACAAAGGTTGATCGTTTACTAACGAAGACGATTGTCGACAACCATCTTGTCTAGGGGCCCAGGGGTATAACTCACCGCGTTGCCGACCTTGCAGTAATCTCTTCACACCTTTTTTTAAGAACCTCATGCTCCTTTGGTAAAACCACGGCGGGTTCACTAGTGATTTACTAGCCTCAGATTCAAAAATACCTATATTTGTTAAAGCTAAAAGACTTGTGTCACGCACCTCACATAGGTACCTACTCTAAAACAACACTCTTCTAATATTCTAGCTGTATAACCGTAACCAATTTAATTTTTTTTTTTTTTTTTTTTTATGTAAAATGGGCTTGCGTTTGACCTTCGACTGACCCCATGAGGAGTTATGACGAGGCCGAGGATGTAGCACGCTTACCCAGAAAAAGCCTATTCACTCTGGCCTTGAATACATCTAGGTTATAGGTGTCGGGAAACACAGACCCCGGAAGAGAGTTCCACTCCTTTGCTGTTCGTATAAGAAACGATGAAGCAAAGCGTTGTGTCCGGGTACGCGGGATGTCGACGACGTATGGGTGGAAATTCTCCCGGCGTCTTGTGTTTCGATGGAGAAATGGGGATGGAGGAATTAGATTGAACAATACTGTAGCACACTCTCCAAAATATATCCTATAGAAGACCGACAAACATGAAACCTTACGCCGATGTTCAAGGCTCGTTAATTTCGCCTCAGTTAGCGAAACATCACCGACTAGTCTCCTAGCACGACGGTCTATTGAGTCAAGGGCCTCCAGCTGGTATTTGGCAGATCCATCCCAGAGGTGACAGCAGTACTCGATGCACGAACGGACTTGTGCTTTGTACAGTTGCAATAGCCGATCCGGTGTAAAGTACCGCTTCACCTTACAGAGGATGCCTAACTTTTTTGCAGCGGTTTTAGCCTTTGACTCAATAGAACTACCAAAATTTATTTTGGTAGTTAAGGTTATGCCTAGGAGTTCAAGCTGGTCGGAAATCGGTACGGATATATCTTGAAAAGAAGGAGTGAGGTTGAAAGGACTCCTTTTAGCGGTGAATAGACACGCCTGTGTCTTGGAGGGATTAAACTTGACCTGATTAGCTTTGCCCCAATCGGAGACTGCTTGCAGGTTCAAGTTAATACGCTCAACCATGGCCTCTCTAAGCGTCAAGATTTCTTCCCTGGTGGCCTGTGTGCTTGAAAAATAGCTCTCCATGACAGTGCTGTCGTCTGCGTACCCAAAGATACCGGGTTTTAGCAGATCGTTGATATGCAGCAAGAATAATGTCGCGGAGAGAACTGATCCCTGAGGTACCCCGGCATTAATTGCCAATAGATCCGACGAGCACCCGTCTATGACAACTCGTATGGACCTTTCGCTCAGGAAATCTGAAATCCAGGCACACAAACCAGCAGATATTCCGTACGAAGGAAGCTTACTTAACAGGCTATCGTGCCAGACTCTATCGAAAGCCTTGGAGATATCAAGGGAAACAGCAAGTGATTCACCATATCTCTCAATAGCTTCGCTCCATAGATGTGTGGCATACACAAGAAGATCCCCAGTCGACCGTTTCTGGCGGAAGCCAAATTGGCGGTCACTGAGGAGATCATTATCTTCAAGGTATGCCAGGAGCCTCCGATTCAATACACGTTCCATAATCTTACAGAGTATGGACGTGATCGCAATCGGGCGATAATTTGAGGGGTCAGCACGACTGCCTTTTTTGGGCACTGGTTGCACATTTGCAAGCTTCCAGGCTTTTGGAACTTGACCCGTTAGTAGAGAGAGGCGATACAGGCGTGTTAGGACAGGAGACAGCTCAGGCGCACAGTTCCGTAGGACAATGGCTGGAATACCATCAGGGCCACTGGCTTTATTCACATCCAGATTGCGTAGTACCTTAGCTACCTCCTTTTGCCGAATATGAATATCTGGCATTTGGAGGTCGCAAGAGGGTAGTTTTGGGGGTGATTGGCTACCCGCATCTAGATGTGAGTTCCCCGCAAATAGAGTGGCAAATATATTAGCCTTCTCCACGGCTGTGTGGGCCAGAGAACCGTCGGGTTTCAGCAGCGGCGGTAGCGATGGGCGGCAGAAATTCGCCTCGACCGACTTGGCAAGCGACCAAAAAACTTTACTCCCAGATGGGAAAGAAGAAAGCTTGTCGCTAATTCGGCCAATGTGGTCGGTGCGTGCATCTTTGAGGGCCTTTTTACAGGACTTGGTGGCAATATTAAAAGCTTTCTTCTTGGACTTCAAATCAGGAGCTTTGCGCGCGCGAGCATCTGCCCAGGCTTGGTATGCTGATTGCTTAGTAGCCTCGGCTGAGGTGCAATCTGCATTAAACCACTTAGGGGTCCTGCTGCTGGGGGATACGTCAGAGTATGGAATAAAATATTCCATAGCCTGACATATCACCTCAGAAATGGCGCTCGCACAACTCGAAGGGTCCCCGGAAGAAAAGCACATTTGCCGCCAAGGATAAGATGCAAAGAAGGACCGCATCTCATCCCAATCTGCTGACTTGTATCGCCAAACTCGCCTAGTGCCTTTTTGGCAAGGATCAGGCGGAGAGTAAGACGACACAGATTTCACCAGACAATGGTCGGAAGTTCCAAGAGGAGCAGACACCGACACTGAATACCTGTCTGGATCTGTTGTCAGCAGAAGGTCCAAGCAATTAGCCGTGTGGTCAGCAACATCCGGCACACGAGTGGCTACTTGAACAAGCTGGGTGAGATTTAGCGTCAGTGCTAATTTCAGCGCCTCTCTCCCAGCTAGATCGGTCTCCTGGTATGGGAACAGCCAATCCCGATGGTGGGCATTAAAGTCTCCCAGGAGAACCAACTGTGCCGATGGGTATCTTTGCTGGACCACGTCCGCCGTGACGCTTAGATGTTCAAAGAGCCGTACTGTCTCCTGATCACCGCTGTGCGACCGGTAGACACAGGCATAGACAATTTGCTCTACACCAGTTCCAACCAGAACCCATATGACTGACAAACCGGATTTTTCAAGGCTACGGAGACGCTGACAGCAGATGTCATCGCGAGCATACACACAGACCCCAGCACGTGGTTTAAAATTGTGCTCTAGGGTATACCCGGGGTAGCTGAGGTATGCCGCGTCAGACGGACATCTGATCTGCGTCTCCGTGAGAAAGAGTAAATGAGGCTTGGACGTCTCAAGGTGGTGATGGACGGCGTCGATATTAGAGTGCAAGCCTCGAATGTTAGAGAGGTGCACGTGGAGAGAAAGGACGTGCAACCGCTGTAGAACTCTTTTACTCTTTCTTGACTTTGTCATGGTTTTTTGGTTGGAGTGAATAGGCATGGAGATGGCAGTTGAGCAAGACGATGTGCGTGGAGCCAAGCGAAAACCATTCGAATAATGCACGGATGGGCACCTCGCCTGGAGACCGCGGGGACGCCCGAACCCCCCCAAAGTGGCCATCGGGTCCTTTCATCCGGTCGCCAACCGGCACGATGGAGCACTTCGGGATTTTTCGCGAGTTGGCGGGGCAGCCTTTCATAGGTGGCTGGCCTACTACTTGGGCCCCCTACTAACTGCGGTCGGCCAGCGGTGCACCGTGCTTCGGATCCCGCTGCTCTCCAAACGAGACGACCGGCACATCAATCTCACGGTCTCGTGACCGGCTCACTGACACAGCGCAACTGCTCAGACCCATCCCCATAAGTTGGCACTATAGGGCCGTAACCCGAGTGTAAAGTTTGCAAAGAATTAACGTAACTATCGCGTTTGTGTTCTTTATATTTGTACAAGTACCTACTAAAAACGCAAACGCGATACTAGTCAAGTTAATTCTTTGCAAGCTTTACACTCGGGGTACAGATTTTTCAATCACCGATTTAACTATTCCTGCCGATACAAAAAATTTTCTAATTTCAAATTAAGGTAGGTATCACATTATGTTTATCTGGCCACTGAAAAATCAGGCCGTAGTGTAAAATTTCAAAACATTTTGGTCGCTTTATTTCCAGACGCTAAGCAAGCGACTATCGCTTCAACTGGTCCGTGTATATATTCTTTGCACTTGTGCGGTCACTGATGCGGTGATGCCCATTTTCACTAACCAACGCGAACGCCTCACTTAGGACTCGTATGAAAAGCTGTCATTTAGAATGGCGATGTCAGTGGCAGCGCGGGCGCTAGACCAAACGTAAGGACCAAACCTGAACGTCAGCGACATCACTTTGCGAGGCCTCTTTCATTTGCCAGTCAGACAGAAAGAAAATTAACCTTATCTTTTTTTATACGACCATAGTCGGTAAACAAGCCGACGGTCCGCCTGATGGTAAGCGGTTATAGACGAACTTTTCGGCTTTTAGCCACACTGAATTTTTTCAAGCTAAAAGATCTTTTTAGCTGACATCAGCCGTTTCTTCAATTGAGATAGTAGGGACCTATCTCTTAAATTGGCTCATCGTGTTTCAGTGGGTCAGAAACTTCTCTCAGCAGAAGATTTATAGTGCGTGCCACTAAAGATGAGACTTGTTTTGTGTCT
>CATOBL010000023.1:0-31781 GCA_951394255.1 Polyploca ridens
GAATACACACGACACAATCCTTGCTTAATATATATACCTGATGATTTTGGATGAGTATATTACCTATATCGAAAACTGTGGATAGAATACACCATTACCAATAATCCTGCAAAGTTTCAGTTGTCTAAGTACTACCAATACGGAGTTTTGAAGGCGATGATAGCTCAGTGGTAGTGACGTCGGATACCGAGATGAAGGTCCCGGGTTCGATTCCTACAATGAGCTTGAGCTTTCGGTGAAGGAAAACATCGTGAGGAAACCATAGCACGGTGGTAGGGTACTTTGTAGTACCCGCCTGGCTGGCTACCACCCTCAAGTTGAAAATCTGTCGCCAAGCACCTTTCGGTGTGTTCCGATAGCTACACTTGAGAGCCAGTTCCTTCTAGGCTTTGTGTGCTTACCACCTTCGGCCGCATCGTCACTTACCATGGTGAGATTGCGGTCAAACACAGGCCTATAAAAAGTAAAAAAAAAAAAAAACAAAAAAAGTTATGACAATTTGAAAAATATTGCGTAAAATGTGTGTCCCCCCCCCCTGTAACTTTCATAATAAAAGAATGATAAAACTAAAAAAATATATGATGTTCATTACCATGCAAACTTCCACCGAAAATTGGTTTGAACGAGATCTAGTAAGTACTAGTTTTTTTTAATATGTCATAAATCGTAAATCGTAATCGTTTTTGGGGATCGGAGTTGCTCGCGTCCGTAGGTTTACCCTCGAGACCCTACACGTGATCCCTGGGTGGTGCTAATCGAGCAACGTTACTGGTGGTAGGCTTCGGCCGCGGCTTGTCACCACCCCCCGAACAAAGCCACGCCGCCAAGCGGTTGTCACATCTTGTCGCCGTGTTCCGGTGTGTTGTTCGGGGTAGCCAACTTATGGGGATGGGTCTGAGCAGTTGCGCTGTGTCAGTGAGCCGGTCACGAGACCGTGAGATTGATGTGCCGGTCGTCTCGTTTGGAGAGCAGCGGGATCCGAAGCACGGTGCACCGCTGGCCGACCGCAGTTAGTAGGGGGCCCAAGTAGTAGGCCAGCCACCTATGAAAGGCTGCCCCGCCAACTCGCGAAAAATCCCGAAGTGCTCCATCGTGCCGGTTGGCGACCGGATGAAAGGACCCGATGGCCACTTTGGGGGGGTTCGGGCGTCCCCGCGGTCTCCAGGCGAGGTGCCCATCCGTGCATTATTCGAATGGTTTTCGCTTGGCTCCACGCACATCGTCTTGCTCAACTGCCATCTCCATGCCTATTCACTCCAACCAAAAAACCATGACAAAGTCAAGAAAGAGTAAAAGAGTTCTACAGCGGTTGCACGTCCTTTCTCTCCACGTGCACCTCTCTAACATTCGAGGCTTGCACTCTAATATCGACGCCGTCCATCACCACCTTGAGACGTCCAAGCCTCATTTACTCTTTCTCACGGAGACGCAGATCAGATGTCCGTCTGACGCGGCATACCTCAGCTACCCCGGGTATACCCTAGAGCACAATTTTAAACCACGTGCTGGGGTCTGTGTGTATGCTCGCGATGACATCTGCTGTCAGCGTCTCCGTAGCCTTGAAAAATCCGGTTTGTCAGTCATATGGGTTCTGGTTGGAACTGGTGTAGAGCAAATTGTCTATGCCTGTGTCTACCGGTCGCACAGCGGTGATCAGGAGACAGTACGGCTCTTTGAACATCTAAGCGTCACGGCGGACGTGGTCCAGCAAAGATACCCATCGGCACAGTTGGTTCTCCTGGGAGACTTTAATGCCCACCATCGGGATTGGCTGTTCCCATACCAGGAGACCGATCTAGCTGGGAGAGAGGCGCTGAAATTAGCACTGACGCTAAATCTCACCCAGCTTGTTCAAGTAGCCACTCGTGTGCCGGATGTTGCTGACCACACGGCCAATTGCTTGGACCTTCTGCTGACAACAGATCCAGACAGGTATTCAGTGTCGGTGTCTGCTCCTCTTGGAACTTCCGACCATTGTCTGGTGAAATCTGTGTCGTCTTACTCTCCGCCTGATCCTTGCCAAAAAGGCACTAGGCGAGTTTGGCGATACAAGTCAGCAGATTGGGATGAGATGCGGTCCTTCTTTGCATCTTATCCTTGGCGGCAAATGTGCTTTTCTTCCGGGGACCCTTCGAGTTGTGCGAGCGCCATTTCTGAGGTGATATGTCAGGCTATGGAATATTTTATTCCATACTCTGACGTATCCCCGAAAAATCCCGAAGTGCTCCATCGTGCCGGTTGGCGACCGGATGAAAGGACCCGATGGCCACTTTGGGGGGGTTCGGGCGTCCCCGCGGTCTCCAGGCGAGGTGCCCATCCGTGCATTATTCGAATGGTTTTCGCTTGGCTCCACGCACATCGTCTTGCTCAACTGCCATCTCCATGCCTATTCACTCCAACCAAAAAACCATGACAAAGTCAAGAAAGAGTAAAAGAGTTCTACAGCGGTTGCACGTCCTTTCTCTCCACGTGCACCTCTCTAACATTCGAGGCTTGCACTCTAATATCGACGCCGTCCATCACCACCTTGAGACGTCCAAGCCTCATTTACTCTTTCTCACGGAGACGCAGATCAGATGTCCGTCTGACGCGGCATACCTCAGCTACCCCGGGTATACCCTAGAGCACAATTTTAAACCACGTGCTGGGGTCTGTGTGTATGCTCGCGATGACATCTGCTGTCAGCGTCTCCGTAGCCTTGAAAAATCCGGTTTGTCAGTCATATGGGTTCTGGTTGGAACTGGTGTAGAGCAAATTGTCTATGCCTGTGTCTACCGGTCGCACAGCGGTGATCAGGAGACAGTACGGCTCTTTGAACATCTAAGCGTCACGGCGGACGTGGTCCAGCAAAGATACCCATCGGCACAGTTGGTTCTCCTGGGAGACTTTAATGCCCACCATCGGGATTGGCTGTTCCCATACCAGGAGACCGATCTAGCTGGGAGAGAGGCGCTGAAATTAGCACTGACGCTAAATCTCACCCAGCTTGTTCAAGTAGCCACTCGTGTGCCGGATGTTGCTGACCACACGGCCAATTGCTTGGACCTTCTGCTGACAACAGATCCAGACAGGTATTCAGTGTCGGTGTCTGCTCCTCTTGGAACTTCCGACCATTGTCTGGTGAAATCTGTGTCGTCTTACTCTCCGCCTGATCCTTGCCAAAAAGGCACTAGGCGAGTTTGGCGATACAAGTCAGCAGATTGGGATGAGATGCGGTCCTTCTTTGCATCTTATCCTTGGCGGCAAATGTGCTTTTCTTCCGGGGACCCTTCGAGTTGTGCGAGCGCCATTTCTGAGGTGATATGTCAGGCTATGGAATATTTTATTCCATACTCTGACGTATCCCCCAGCAGCAGGACCCCTAAGTGGTTTAATGCAGATTGCACCTCAGCCGAGGCTACTAAGCAATCAGCATACCAAGCCTGGGCAGATGCTCGCGCGCGCAAAGCTCCTGATTTGAAGTCCAAGAAGAAAGCTTTTAATATTGCCACCAAGTCCTGTAAAAAGGCCCTCAAAGATGCACGCACCGACCACATTGGCCGAATTAGCGACAAGCTTTCTTCTTTCCCATCTGGGAGTAAAGTTTTTTGGTCGCTTGCCAAGTCGGTCGAGGCGAATTTCTGCCGCCCATCGCTACCGCCGCTGCTGAAACCCGACGGTTCTCTGGCCCACACAGCCGTGGAGAAGGCTAATATATTTGCCACTCTATTTGCGGGGAACTCACATCTAGATGCGGGTAGCCAATCACCCCCAAAACTACCCTCTTGCGACCTCCAAATGCCAGATATTCATATTCGGCAAAAGGAGGTAGCTAAGGTACTACGCAATCTGGATGTGAATAAAGCCAGTGGCCCTGATGGTATTCCAGCCATTGTCCTACGGAACTGTGCGCCTGAGCTGTCTCCTGTCCTAACACGCCTGTATCGCCTCTCTCTACTAACGGGTCAAGTTCCAAAAGCCTGGAAGCTTGCAAATGTGCAACCAGTGCCCAAAAAAGGCAGTCGTGCTGACCCCTCAAATTATCGCCCGATTGCGATCACGTCCATACTCTGTAAGATTATGGAACGTGTATTGAATCGGAGGCTCCTGGCATACCTTGAAGATAATGATCTCCTCAGTGACCGCCAATTTGGCTTCCGCCAGAAACGGTCGACTGGGGATCTTCTTGTGTATGCCACACATCTATGGAGCGAAGCTATTGAGAGATATGGTGAATCACTTGCTGTTTCCCTTGATATCTCCAAGGCTTTCGATAGAGTCTGGCACGATAGCCTGTTAAGTAAGCTTCCTTCGTACGGAATATCTGCTGGTTTGTGTGCCTGGATTTCAGATTTCCTGAGCGAAAGGTCCATACGAGTTGTCATAGACGGGTGCTCGTCGGATCTATTGGCAATTAATGCCGGGGTACCTCAGGGATCAGTTCTCTCCGCGACATTATTCTTGCTGCATATCAACGATCTGCTAAAACCCGGTATCTTTGGGTACGCAGACGACAGCACTGTCATGGAGAGCTATTTTTCAAGCACACAGGCCACCAGGGAAGAAATCTTGACGCTTAGAGAGGCCATGGTTGAGCGTATTAACTTGAACCTGCAAGCAGTCTCCGATTGGGGCAAAGCTAATCAGGTCAAGTTTAATCCCTCCAAGACACAGGCGTGTCTATTCACCGCTAAAAGGAGTCCTTTCAACCTCACTCCTTCTTTTCAAGATATATCCGTACCGATTTCCGACCAGCTTGAACTCCTAGGCATAACCTTAACTACCAAAATAAATTTTGGTAGTTCTATTGAGTCAAAGGCTAAAACCGCTGCAAAAAAGTTAGGCATCCTCTGTAAGGTGAAGCGGTACTTTACACCGGATCGGCTATTGCAACTGTACAAAGCACAAGTCCGTTCGTGCATCGAGTACTGCTGTCACCTCTGGGATGGATCTGCCAAATACCAGCTGGAGGCCCTTGACTCAATAGACCGTCGTGCTAGGAGACTAGTCGGTGATGTTTCGCTAACTGAGGCGAAATTAACGAGCCTTGAACATCGGCGTAAGGTTTCATGTTTGTCGGTCTTCTATAGGATATATTTTGGAGAGTGTGCTACAGTATTGTTCAATCTAATTCCTCCATCCCCATTTCTCCATCGAAACACAAGACGCCGGGAGAATTTCCACCCATACGTCGTCGACATCCCGCGTACCCGGACACAACGCTTTGCTTCATCGTTTCTTATACGAACAGCAAAGGAGTGGAACTCTCTTCCGGGGTCTGTGTTTCCCGACACCTATAACCTAGATGTATTCAAGGCCAGAGTGAATAGGCTTTTTCTGGGTAAGCGTGCTACATCCTCGGCCTCGTCATAACTCCTCATGGGGTCAGTCGAAGGTCAAACGCAAGCCCATTTTACATAAAAAAAAAAAAAAAAAAAAAACCACAATTTACCTTTCATTCAATCAAATCAAATATAAAAAAAAAAAAAAATATGTTACTTGCTGCTATGGATATATGCCCTTCAAGGGCGAGTCCGACTAGCACATGGCCGCTTTTGTTCTTTTGTCAATTACACAAAAATGTAACCTTGCTGAGTTTCTTGCGGGATTCTTCTCAGTTGAAGGCCGAGTTCCGAAAGGTGGTAACTTCACTAAATGTGACGTTCATAGGTGCCCTACTGGGACCTAAATTGAATAAATGGCTTCGTTTTTGACTTTGAAAATGTCTCTGACGTTGGCATCAAAACGAAAGCGGCCAAACAATGCAAAACAGTGCTAAATAAAAAATGTTTGTTAAGGCATAGTGGCCCAATTGGTTCCAAACTTCACTTATCCTACAGGGGTTACATACAGTTAGTAAGGCTTTTTGGCGCTGCTATATCTTGAAATTAATAACTATCATCATAATAAACAAATTTTTTTTTTTTTTTTTTTATCTCCTTTATTTATTACGATCTGTCGAATCTAGGGACATTTAGTAATATTTGTGGCATATCGATGAGTTGACTTGCACAGTAATGTGACCCTTGTCACAACTGCACAAAAATTCATAGGAGGATTTAAGTTCCTATGGTAAGTCAGTTACATTAAATCCTGCGGAATTTTCCGTCGCAGGCGCCTTCGACCTGGCGTGTCCATTAAACGGTTGGCAAGAGAGTTTGGATGGTGCTCGATTCGAACTGTGTACGATTTTATTTTGCTGGAGATTTCCTCTTTAATTGTTGGGATATGTAGGTCACGATGTAGAGCTTCATTTTTGATGTACCATGGTGCGTTTGTTATTATCCTTAATATTTTATTTTGAAACCGCTGGATAATTTCAATATTGGAATGAGAAGCAGTTCCCCATAATTCAATCCCATAGGACCAAACAGGTTTGATGATGGATTTATAAACGGTAACTTTGTTTTGGAGTGAGAGTTGAGACTTGCGACCAATTAGCCAGTATAGCTTTCTTAGTTGCAAACCGAGCTGTTTGCGTTTTGTAAAAATATGTTTTCGCCACGTGAGTCTTCTGTCGAGGTGGAGACCAAGATATCTAACTTCCTCTGCTCGTGGAACTTCGATGTTGTTTAGAGTCACAGGTGGACAAGTGTCTCGTCGGGTAGTGAAAGTTATGTTTACAGTTTTTGTTTCATTGGCTTTGATGCGCCATTTTTTTAGCCAGGCAGATATTTCATTTAAGCTGGATTGTAGAAGGTCAGCGGCGGTTTTTGGGTTCTTATGGGATGCTAAAACAGCGGTATCGTCAGCGAAGGTCCCCGTGACAGTGGTATCAGAAACAGGTAAGTCCATGGTGTAGATAAGATACAGGATAGGTCCAAGGACACTACCCTGGGGCACTCCAGCTTTGATAGGGTGAAGATTTGTTGTAGCGTCTCCGGATTTCACAAAGAAATGTCGATTGCAGAGGTAGGACTTTAGTATATCAAAGAAGAGAGAGAGGTTTACTTTGATTTTGTACAAGAGTCCTTCATGCCAGACTCTATCGAATGCCTGCGAAATGTCCAAAAATGCCGCCGAACAGTACTCTTTTGCCTCAAACGCATGGTGTATTTTGTCCATAATTCTGTGGACTTGGTCGATGGTACCGTGCTTCTCTCTAAAGCCAAATTGGTGGTCAGGTATAAGACTTTTCTCCTTTACCACAGGTAGTATGCGTTGCATAAGCAAAGACTCAAGCATCTTAGACGTGACAGGAAGAAGGCTGATCGGTCTGTAAGATTTTACGTCTTCTGGATGTTTATTTGGTTTGGGAACCATTAGAATTTGCGCCACCTTCCACTGAGGCGGAACAAAGTTTATCCTCACTATTGCATTATACAGCGAAGTGAGAAAAACTATACCTGAGTTAGGTAGTTATTTAAGGACTTTTGCTGTTATAAGGTCATATCCAGGGGCTTTCTTTGCTTTCAGGTTTCTGATGACAGCTAGAACTTCCTTTTTTGAAAATCTTTTAATGCTTTTATCACTGTCCGATATGGTTTCTAGATGTTCATTAATCTCTTGTTTATGGTTTGTGGGTCCTTCATATGGGTGAGGTTGAAATACTTGAGATAGGTGGTTTGCAAATTCTGATGCTTTCTCTGAATCACTACGTGCCCAGTTTCCGTCAGATTTACACAGTGGCGGACATGCAATTTTTGGTTGTTTGAGATTTTTCGTTGCTTTCCAGAGGGAATAGTCTGTAGCTGCAGTAGGCGTTAGCTCCGAGAGGTACGCTTGTACACTGTCATTTCTATACTTGTCCAATTCATATTTTAATTCTACAATTAATTTATTCAGCCTTGATTTTAAGCTACGGCATCTAGTTCGTTGCCACTCTTTCCTTAGTTTTCTTTTCTCTGAAATCTTTTCCAGGATAGAGGTTGGAGCGTCGATACCAGGATCTGAGCTATGGCGTGGTGTCGTTGAGTCCCACGCTGCATTTTGTATAGACCTATTAAAATACTCAACAGCTTTGACTAAGTCTTCTTCTGTTTTTAAAGCAATGGGCCTTGCAAAGGAAATGTCAATAATAAACAAATGAAAATCTGTTGAATTAATTTAAAATTTAATGAAAATGCTCTTTCAAATTCGTCTTTGTATATAATTATAGTATAACTACATTGGAAAACTTCCTTACATTCATCAACATTTCCCATTATGTTTGACCATAGACCATATCATTCGTTTAAAATAGGCCTTCACTATTGTTACTCAAAAATGGGCACAAATCTGTGACACAAATGAAGTGACATGCATGAATGATTTTTTGAACGAAATATCAAAGGGGTTAGAACCTTTGTGGCATAGCTAGCCGCCGCCATTTTAATTTTTTTTCAATGTTACAGCGCACGATGTAACTGTTATATATGGGTAGAGGAAACTTATACAAACAAAAAATGTTTAGTAATATGGTGGCCTAAAGTGTCACGTTTCCGAGATATTTGGAGGTAAAGATCGCCAAATGAGAATAACGACAATTATTAAAAATGAACTTATTACGTATTTATATGCATTTGATTGTATTCAAATAATAGTTTCCAGGTTGATTTAACTATTTACTAGAATAAAGTAAAACTAGAAGCATGAAAAAACAATATTTTTAATATTTACCTACTATTCAACATCGTAATATTCGCATTGTAAAAGTAGCTCGGATCGTCACTTGTTTTCCTTCTTGTAATTATTATACAAACAAAAATGACAATACATGTCCTAAAATCTCATGTTACCAAGTTAATTGAAGATCTATAAACTCATGTTAACTAAAGATCGCTAAATAATGCTCCCTGGGCGACAAAATTGCAATAGCGACGTAAATAAATAAAAATAAAACCGGTCTCACGGCTCACCCTAATAAAACTTCCACCAAAGGGGCACCTGGATACCAGTTTGGGCCTTTAGACTCGGTTCAGCGACGTGCCATTAGAATTGTCGACGATCCCGAGCTCACAAGCGGCTTAGGGCCCCTCAGTCTGAGGAGAGACTTTGCCTCCTTATGTGTGTTCTACCGCTTCTACAACGGACAGTGTTCTGTAGATTTATTTAACCTGATGCCCACGGCTACCTTCTACCATTGCAATTCTCGCCATCGACGGGGAGTCCATCCTCACACATTGAAACCAAAATAGTTTCGAACTATGCGGTCTCAAAGGAGCTTCCTTCCGCGGACGCTTAGACTGGAATGAGCTCCCCGCCGTGGTTTTCCCAACGGAGTGCAGCGTGGGGTTCTACAAAAAAGGTGTGAAGAGATTTCTGTAGACGCCAACGCGCGAGTGATACCCCTGGTGTTGCAAACGTCCATAGGCTACGGTAACCGCTTACCATCAGGCAGGCCGTATGCTTGTTTACTACTTAAGTAGTTTAAAAAAAACCTTTTAAAGATTTGAGGTCACGGCTTGCTTCTATCATGTGTATTATATTTTATTTTTAAAACCGTGATGCAATATTATTTGACCACAGTTTATTGCTTAAAAACAAGAACATAAATTGTACTTAATCAACTTTAAACTATTGTCATTGTTCTCATATTTCATTCCAAATATCGCGGTAGGTAACATGAGATTTTAAGAGAAGTATTGCCATTTTTGTTTAATAGCGGTGACATGGAAAACAAGTTAACCACCACGATCCGAGCTACTAGACAACATTGTGTTTCATTGCGAATATTGCTTTTTCGTGCTCTTTGTTTTACTATATTCTAATAAATAGTTAAATCAACCTGGGAACTATTATTAGAATACAATCGAAAGCATATAAACACATAATAAGCTTATTTTTAATGATTATCGTTATTCTCATATGGCGATCTTTACCTCCAAATATCTCGGAAACGTGACACTTTAGGACACCATATTGATGAACATTTTTTGTTTGTTTAAGTGTCCTCTACCCAAATATACCACTTACACCGTGCGCCGCCACATTGAAAAAAAAAACAAAATGGCGGCGGGCAGATATGCCAGCTCGCATACAAAAATGTTCGTACCCCTTTATATCGTCATGAAATATTCTAGACATCCGGTCCTCCATAGGAAGCAAATTATCAATGCTATTTGTTGCTATTATATTTCCATTATCTTTCATTTCATATTTCTATTATTTTCATTTCTTTCATTCATTCAATTCTTAGGGTATACCTTACTCATTTCTTCTTTGATGCTGAATCGAATGAAATACATGTAAAATGGCACGGCGCGAGTGTAGTGTATCTACTGTTGTTGTTTTATTTGATAAATACTGTTACTAAACAGAATCTGCCAACCCCGACTCCGTGTAGTACTTGTCTGTCTCACCCCTAGAGTGTTTTTATAAAGTCGGAGGCGCGGAGGGTGAGCAGTCTCCGCCAGCTGTAACAAACTGCAGACACCATACCAGGCGGGTATGGATGTCTGTTGTTTGTTACGCAATGGCGAAGAGACTGCTTTTCCCGCAGTGCCGGAGCCGTTGATATCCGAAAGTCGCTAAAATATGCCCATACAGTTCAACAGAAACTTAAGACTTTATACAAGAAGTTCGAATGAGTTTTAAATTTTCATATTTTTCCTATACTTTTCCTAGTTTCCCCGATTTCAAATATACAATATACATGACCCCAACTACCTAAAAAAAATTGGCATAATTTTTGGAGTTGTCACCTAATGGAAAGCTTTACCGAAAGGATTCAACTAGTTTACCTTTCAAGTGCGGTACGCAAGCGCGCGGAGAGGCGAGCGCCGGGAGCGCTGTGCTTGCACTCCTGCATGAGGTCGTTGAACACCGCGTCGTACTGCTTCGAGGTGTCCGCGAAGCCCTTGCTTGCTGCTCCGCTACTACTCGCGCCCGCGCCCGACCCGCTGCCTCCACCACCATTGCCGCCGGCGCTACTGCTTCCTTCTTCCCACATAGCGCTACACACTCTCACTCACTACCACTAGTACTACTACAGTTGATTATACACCAAGATTATTTCGCCAATCTTAGTAAGCGATGCGCATCACAATTCACAATCAAAACAAAGGAGTATTTTTGAAATGTCGATATTTGAGCAAACAAATTAATCTAATCTGACACATGACAGTTCCTCTGACACCTCCACGGCTAGTAATGATTGAACTAAAATATTGAACCATAGAAAACATATGTAGTCTGTGGGAGCAATCTATTACGTGACGGTTACGCGTCCCACTCTCCCTTGTTCTGCCCCCTCCTTCGCCTTGCAAGAGCGGCCATTTTGTGCGATTACGTCATTGATGATGGCTGTCATGGCTGATCATTCATTGTAATCAATCAATAATTCAGTCTTGATTAGTGTTATCAAATACTGAAATACTGCAAGTTATCCACGAAAGAGGACGTTATAAATCTACTGTTAATTTACGCAAGGACATTTAAACATTAGTGCTTACTTACGACAGGACGTTTTTAGATTCTTTTTTATTTTAATAGTGCATAGTGAGTAACCTAAATTTTTGAAATGTATTCTAAGTATTGTATTCCAAATTGTGATTCTAAAAGAGAGGATACCAAACTTCACAAGTATACATCTCACAAAGACCAAAGAAACAAGTGGCTTGACTCAATAAACAGAAGTTTGTTCAGCAAAATCTGGCATTAAGAAGACCAACTCTATTTTCGGTAAAGGAAATTGAGGATGATATTGCCTCAAAAGCATATGATGACAAAGGTATGTTTGTAACATCTTAATTCCCAAATACCTAAATTAAAATTGTTGAATTATATATATTAAGCATAATACTTAGTATAAGATTATCTGTCGCTATAACTATTAATAATTTTCCTATTTTTTTCAGAACAGAAACCTTCAGGTCACTAATATGCATGTAAAAGGCACTACGACCATACATACTGTGCATCACCAAAAGTACAATCCACTGTACCTAAAGAATAACATTCCACTTTCTGGTAAATATTTGTTCTTTTCCACTTGAACTATTATTCTTTAAGAGAATGAACACTTTAACAGTTATAAATGTTGTTTCAGTGTATTTAAATAAAGTTTTACAATTATATGATAAACAAAACATTAATTGATGATACATAATTTGCATCGGCTGAATTACCTTAGTGATTATAATTCAACCCCCGATGCAAACAATGGGGTGCTATACGTTTAACATATGTATCTGTCTGCGCCAATGTAGAGCTCAAATGGACTGTTTTAAATGTTATTTTTTATTGAAAGCTATTTCTTAGCTATATTTTCACCTGTTATTAAGTTGTTTCTTGCCGGAGTCAGTCTCAGTTTTAGTGTATTCCGAACCGGTGGTAAATTCAACTGTATGTAACGTTCATAAGTGCCTTACCAGGGCCTAAACTGAATAAATGACTTTTTGATTTTGTTATAAAAAGGCTGGATAGCTTGTTAAGTTGATAAATTTTAATGTGTTTACAGATCTTTGTCATATGCCTTCAACATCCACTTCTGTGTCTGCTTCGCCACACGCAAGACATTTGGAACAAGCCACTGGTAAATTTAATAATTTTAATGTATATTTTTTTAAGCCGACTTTGAAATTCGGTTGTTTTTTTAAGTTTGTTACCTCATAACTATGTCTTTATGAACCGATTTGGAAAATTCTTTTTTGTTTGGAAGAGCACATTCCCATTTGTTTCTATTGACATCAGGTTAGGATTTGATTACTTTTTAGTGTACTTTGAAGTCGGTTTAAGTTTTTTGTAAAACAGTTTTATTCTGTAAAGTGCATAATGTTATAACAATGTTTGTTCTTCTCAGATCAACACGAATGTAGCCTGCTGGTTCTGTCGTTTAAGTATGTAAGACGCCTTTTGTACTGAATGCGAACTGTGTTGTACCACTGGTTTTAATATTTACTTATATACAGATTTTTCACCATTGGCTGAAACTATGTCCAATTATTTTCACATTACTGTCAACCTTATTTACTTATTAAGTTGTTATAATAAGGCTGGAAAGCTTGTTAAGTAAATAAATTTTAATGTTTTTACAGATATTTGCCATGTATAAATTTCCGGTAACATATATACCTATATTATATAGATAATTGTGTGTTTATTTGTTGTAGGTTATTGTTATTTTTTTATTATTTTCATGTTATTTTTTCGTCTGTATTAACGCTTAGGTATATGTTTTTTTATTGTTAATAATTGAAAAAATAGCGAATATAGTCAGATTGTCCAAAATATATAGTGTCAAAATTCAAAATTCAAAATTCAAAATCATTTATTCAAATAGACCTTCGCAGGCACTTATGAAAAGTCTGACTCTAATACTCTAATACCGGTTCGGAAGGTTGCATTTGCTGAGAAGAGCCGGCAATAAACTCAGCAATTACTCTTTTCAAAACAAGCTTAGATTCATTACATAATATTTACATTCTAATCGCACTGACAACAATTGCGTGCCCCGGCGCGGCCGCAAAACTACAAAGTAGACTGAATCTATATTTAATAAGTAAATAAATAAATGGCAAACTTAAGCAGACCAACCCCCACAAGCAGCACCTGTTCACAAGTATGACGCGTGTGGCAGCCATCGCCCTCCTCGCCATATTGGAGGGAAGTGAGCGACCCGTCACACGACGCCGCCGCAAGCAAAGGCCTTAAAGTGAGCATGACTTACTTAAGTCTGGCTTAGAAATAAAAAATAAACTAAAGGGAAACTACTAAACACGCAATTTGTTATCACTGTGACTATTGACAAGTTTATACTAAATATCATTTAGGTATATGTATAGAAAATATAACAATTAAGGAGACAGACATAATCTATTGAATAATTTAGAAATAAATGAAAAACATTACATTGAATTAATTACTATAAGTAATAATCTGTAAATTAAACAAAAAATAAAAAAAAGATAACTTATAATAATAATAGCATACTTAGAATTAAAATGGACCTTGAACTAGCTGCTAAGTGAAGCAGGTGCAGAGAGAAGCTACTTCCATACATCCTTGTCGTCAATATAATGAGACACTTTATAATAGGCCCTACTCAACAACCGCTTTTTGATATGTTCCTTAAATTTAAAAAAGGACATACTGGTCACGCTATGAGGAATTTTATTGTAAAATTGGATACAATTCCCAAGAAAGGACTTATTTACTTTAGCTAATCTAAATCTAGGCACAGTTATTTTGTCTTTGTTTCTAGTGTTTCTTTCGTGATAATCACTATTGACTGGAAACAAATTAATGTTTTTACGAACATACATAATATTTTCAAAAATGTACTGAGAGGGCAAAGTTAATATATTAATTTCCGGAAATACCTTTCGCAGAGATTCGCGAGACCCCAAACAGTAGATGGCGCGAATTGCTCTTTTTTGCAATACAAAAATTGATTCCAAGTCTGCGGCAGAACCCCACAGCAAAATACCGTAAGACATAAGGCTATGAAAATATGCAAAATAAATTAATCTGGCTGTATTAATGTCCGTCAGTTGCCTTATTTTGCTGACTGCAAAAGCAGCGGAGCTCAGTTTACCACCTAAGGCTTCCAGGTGAGCACCCCACTGCAATCTACAGTCTATGGTCAGACCAAGAAAAACAGTCTTATCTACTACATTAAGTTTAGTACCGTCCACAATAACATTGGTATCAACTTTTGGTACGTTTGGTAATGAAAATCTTGTGTATATGTATAGTGTATATGTATAAGTGTCATCTGGGGCCTAAATTGAATAAAGGGCTTTACTATGAATATTTATTTTATTTCTCTGTCCCAAATATCAAACAAATACAAAAAAGTTTTGAATGGCTAGGTACCTACTAAATATTTAGTAGGCTGTTGAATTCGGATTCTTTAGCCTCCATACTTCGGTCAATAAAAAATCCTACACACGACCCGAAAAAATTAAAAAAAAAAAACTGTCATGTTCTGGATTGCTCTAAGGTTAAAAATGAATGTACTGGACATGTCCGTCTGATGCGTAGTATCTCTACTTAGGCTGCATTCCGAATTACCGCTGTAATCGCTGTAATCGATTTGAGCGTGCTTAAACCCGTACCGAATTGAATAATGACAGTTCACGATGTCCCGTGAAACGTCATAGATGACGTCATGACATCCGCCATCTTGCGCTCACCATGAATTTAATATACAAACAGGATTGAACTCTCCAAAAATTTTATCATACAAAAATAAACCATAAGTCATGCACGTTAGGGTTTACTTTTGTTAGTTATCTTAGCCGAGGCAAAACGAGCCGAGAGAGATAGCCCGAACCGAGGCCGTTTGTCCCTTTTCCTCAATTGCCAAAAGATAAAAATGTTAAAGATGGTAGAAAATATTTCACCACAACAAGTAAAATATATTACGTATAAATATTTTTTTGCTATTAAACTAGTTTTAAATCATTTTATTTTGTAGGTTTACATCTGTACATAATAATAAATAATTGTATTTAAGTAAAATAATCTAAATAATATGATTGTTTGGTAGCTATCATAAAATTATTCTGGTAGCACTGAAATCTGATATCAGTGGTGTCATGGCAACATGGCGACTTTTTCTGTTGTTTTGTGGAAACGCATTTTGTTTATACTTTTTATCGTGAAAATGGTGAAAAAAAATTGTATCAAGACATGTAAAAGTGAATCATGTGCTGGTTGTGGGATTTTATTTCACAAGTAAGGAATAACGATGATTTTATTTACTAACAATGGTGAGTCATAAGTAGTTTGACCATGGTTTATTAAAAAAAATTGTAGACGGAAGACACTAAAGTTAGTGTAATTCTTTTTAAAACTAAGTATAATGTTTATTGTGTGTTGTAATGTGTACCTATTGTATAAATAATTTGTACCTATGTATCGCATAATTGAAATAGCATTATTTTTTATGTTTGTTACAGCTTTCCATCGAAAGAAGAAATGAAGCAAAAATGCAATTTTGATGCGATTAAAACAAATGTTTTCCACAAGATTGAAACATCTTATTATTCCACCGCATCCTTTCCAATGCATAACAGATGAAGAACCGCAAAAACTGTAACTAGTAAAAGCATTGGCTAATAATTCGTACCTATTCACCACGCGAAATGTAATGCATTCAGAAACTTAGGCAGTGAGATTGGCCTAAGGCAGAAACTAAATAAAACGATTTTGTTTAGCCGTGTTTAATTTTAATAAATACCTACTTTGTCAAGCACATTCGAGTTTTATTTCCCTTTGCTATATTTTAATTCCCAAATAACAGCTCTGTAGAGCAAACTGAAAAAAGAGCAAGGGGAAAAGCCGTGGTCCCAGAACGAAATTCTGCATGCACCCTTGCCTATTCATACGTAATATTTGATGATTCGACACAAAACGTAACTCAAAAATTAATCATAACTTTTCTCAAAAACATGGGTATACACAGCTACACATCAAGCTATACATTTCCAGTATAAACTGATCTCGCATTGTATAGGATTTCTGTACAATGAGAGGTCAGCTAATATTGGAAATTTATATCTTGATTAATCGTGCCTACACGATTCAACACCCACATAGAACATAACAATGTTCAGTTTCAAATAATGGGTTTTCGCGAAAAAGTATCTCGATATCTATAGTTTTTCATTATGGTTTTATCTCTTATTTTTTCTATAAATTATTATTTCACTATTTTAAGTAACATAATGTTAATATTTTTGTAATACAAACAATAATTTGAAATCAACTAGTGTCAAAACGCCACAAACAGACAAAATTGGAGGAACTTTGCAATGCAGCGATTGTGCGCGAAAGGGACTAACAATGACCACGACCACTCTGCCAAGAGTGCACGACTAGGAAGAAGAAGTGTCAACCGGACACAAATTATCTCTCAAATCCAACTTTCCTGTTCGTTATAAAAATGTTTGGTCACCCTATTAGAATGGGATAAACAGCCTCGGTATGCGTTATCTCTCTCTGCTCGCGTTTTTGGCCCAAGAGCTCAATCCTGTTTGTATATTAAATCCATGGCGCTCACACCGACCATGCTCTAAACTGATATCACCGTGAGCGCTGTCAAAAGTGACGGCAATAATCTAATAAGATTCTTGGTTTTCTATTTGGCAAAGATACTTTTTATAATTTTATAAGAGAAAAATAATAAAAAAAGCAGATATTCCTTTTTGCGAGTCAACTTATAAAAGATATAAGGAGTCCTAGCGCATTGATAATTCAGATTTTAATTAAATTCTCAAATGTTTTGTTTTGAATACTGTGAGCGCGATAACGGGCGTTCCGAATTGTTGATAGTTCCCAGCTGTCAAAAGCGTGATATCTAATTCGGTACGCAAATTATTGCTGTGATCGCTGTGATCGATATTATCCATTTCGGAATGTACCCTTAGTTTGTGGACACCTCTGACAGACAGATAAAGGCTGCATTCCGAATTGGATAATATCGCTCGCAGTGCTCATAGCAATCATTTGCGTACCGAATTAGATATCACGTTACTGACAGCTGAGGACTGTCAACAATTCGGAACGCTCACAGTTTTCAAAACAGAACATTTGAGAATTTAATTATAATCTGAATTAACAATGGGCGAGGACTCCTTAAATCTTTTATAATTTGACTCGCAAAAAGGAATATCCGCGTTTTTTATTATTTTTCTCTCATAAACTCATAAAAAGTATTTATAGTTTTTTTTTTTTTTTTTTTTTTTGGCAAACAAGCATACGGCCCGCCTGATGGTAAGCGGTTACCGTAGCCTATGGACGCTTGCAACACCAGGGGTATCACTCGCGCGTTGCCGACCCTGAAGAAACCTCTTCACACCCTTCTTGAAGAACCCCATGCTGTACTCCTTTGGGAAAACCACGGCGGGGAGCTCATTCCACAATCTGAGCGTCCGCGGAAGAAAACTCCTTTGAGCCCGCACAGTTCGAAACAATTCTGGTTTCAATGTGTGAGGATGGATTCCCCGTCGATGGCGAAAGTTGCGATGGTAGAAGGTAGCCGTGGGCATCAAGTCGAACAATTCCTTAGAACACTCCCCGTTGTACAAGATATAGATAAACTCAACTTTTATACTCCATCAAGACTACCCAGAGCTTCAAAATATGCTCCTTTTAGTTTGAGAGGATCCAAGAGTAATTTAGGTTTACACCACTGACCTCTATTATACAAGTACGCTGGACTGTGTATTTCTTTCGAAATGACAGTTGTTTTTTGTGCCAAATCAAAGCGCCCCTCTCGAGCGTCTCGGGTACTATTATTGACATTTGTTGCAAATGGCCGTCGTGTTGTTTATGTGCGTCTCTAAGGATTTATGCAAAAATCACGAATAAAACTACTTTGTGCACGTTTTAGTTATTTCGTGATGTTTAAATCGTTTTGGGTATGAGAGTTTGCGTATTTTGTAAAACTCACTATCAAAAATGCAGCGGGATAACCTATCACAAGTAAGTGAATTTCATGGCTTTAAATTTGTTTAACTGCTTGTCTAAAGCTGTTATTACTATTTTGTTTTGAATAGTAAATGTTTTTATTAATATTTAGGTAAAATAGGAACTCCATTTTCAATAAATATATAATGTAAACAAAGAAATAGGGCTGTAATGTTTCATATCGATAGTGGGTCGATACTTTTCTTGCGAGTTTAATGTGTCTTACAAAATTAGTGTAGTCAACCATAAGATTTGATAACCTAAAATATGTTTTTAGATTAAAGATTCGATGAGCGTTTTTTTTTATTACGCCCCGTTATATTTTGTTGGGTTACGTATTGTTCACTGATACTTTTATCTAAAATTATTTAAAAAAATGGGTACCTTTAAACAATAACCGTTGAACTTAACATCTTCAATTTTATTGTCATGGCATGCTATTAATATATGTTGTTTCAGCATAACGCTGTGCGACTCGGCGACGTGACGACCAATACGCGAACGCTAGGTCGAAGATGCTTGACCAGATAAAAGGAGAAGTACCAGGACCAGTCTATCACCAGGATCTCATACGGACCTAAGAAAATTTCGACGAACTGCGCGAGTTAGCGCATACTTGGCACACAATCAGGTGAACATATGAGGAATAAGGCACATCTAGCTCAAGATCAGCTCGACGCGAAGTCACATACTGTGGCGTTACGCCCCTTGAAAGGGGTCTGAGAAAGGGACACATATAATTTGTAGGGAGCCAGCGAAGTGCACGCGTTAAAGAGCTTGATAATCTCTTGTTTTGAAGTCGATTAAAAATAAATTAAAGTAATTCTTTGTGTTTTTTTAGTAGTACCTTTCCAAGTGATCTACAGGAACATTTAACGGATTAAACACTCATTGTGTTTAATCCGTACCTAAGCCGGTGCCCAAGCCTCAATTCATGATATTTTTTTTGTCATAGTATTATAACATTCATACTTCCTTACTATAGTACAGTAGTAGGTACCCAATTAATATGGCTTACCGATGTACCTGCGCAGAAGATACATTTTCAAAGCGTGGGAAACTCTATTGGCCGACAGCTGCCGTCATGTTAGCTCGCGCCGTGCGGAGGGGCGTTACTTGCGAGTGAGACCGAACTAACAGCTGCAGTAACATAATACATGAACCTTATAGTAGTAGTGATCTAAGGTTGATTGTAAGTTTTAAGCATTCTTTCGTTAATCTTCGGGGCCATACTTTCTTTTCTGTGTGAACGAAGATTCACGACGCGCCATTTAAGTTGGGTAATACTGTATATACTTTTATTATAAATGCGAAAGTAACTCTATTTGTTTGCTTGTTACCTAACTACGCATTCACACCTTAATCGCTGAACCAATCACGATAAATTGTGCATGGAGATAGTATCGAGAACTTTTTATCCCGGGAACACGGGTGAAACCGCGAGGGACAGCTAGTATACTATATATATAATAAACATTTTTAGGCAAAACTAACCATTTGTTAGCTGTTGGACTGATTCCTCCTAATTGCTTCTACATACATAGCGCTTAACTGAGTTGGTTTCTGTGGTATTGGAGCGGTGCGGAGGGTGTCTTCATTATGTCAAATGACAAAAGAGAATTAAAAATGTATCGTGTATAGCGAGACAGTAATTATGTCAAAATTCAAATATCACCCCCTCCCGCACCGCCCCCTACGTACGGAACCTACTCACTTATGCGCTCAGTATGCCTGTAATATTATTAATGCGATAGTAAGGGTTATTTATTTATTAGTCTAGGGACTACAATATCTAAAGATTACGCGGATGAAATCACAGGAACAAATAATGTCGATAAATAAAAAAGAAAAATCGTTTTTATCAATATAGACACTAAAATGTCCCGTCTCTACTATTAGTTCCGTGGACGCTCACGATTGCTATCAGCGCCAAAATGGCGAAAATCAAATGGCTTCAATAAAAGGTCGATGATATACTATCCAGCGTACTCGTATAATAGAGGTCAGTGGTTTACACTCAACTCTTAACAGATTGCAGAGACTGTATAATGAATTGGTTAAATATCACGACATTATTGATATTTTTTCGGACAACTTGCTCAAAAACACAAAATTTGAAGATCCTAACTTCAAAACTGACGGACTTTCATACAAACTGTCATCCCCTATCTCCTCCACCCTCTTAGGGGTGGAATTTCCAAAAATCCTTCCTTAGTGGATGCCTCCACTATATAAAGGTATCTTTGTGCAAAATTTCAAATCTCTAGATCCAGCGGTTTGGGCTGTGCGTTGATATATCAACAATCAGTTTATCATTTTATATATTAAGATTATTATTAAGATTACCCTCTTAGGGGTGGAATTACCAAAAATCCTTCCTTAGTGGATGCCTACACCGTATAATAATACATTTAGTGAAGTTTACTTTGAAATTGAAGGACTTGCATACACAACTTCATCCCCCTTTTCCTTTCATCTCCCTTTTCCTTCGATGGTGGAATTATCGCAAACGCTGAGATAACTAAACATTAATTTTCAATCGTCAGCCTAAACACAAAATTTGAAGATCCTAACTTCAAAACTGACGAACTTGCATACAAACTTTCATCCCTTATTTTACCCCCTTAGGGGTAGAATTTCCAAAAATCCTTCCTTAGTGGAAGCCTACACCATATAATAATACATTTAGTGAAGTTTACATTGAAATTGAAGGACTTGCATACCCAACTTCATCCCCCTTTTCCTCCCTTCGGTGGTGGAATTATCACAAACGCTGAGATAACTACACATTAATTTTCAATCGTCAGCCTAAACACAAAATTTGAAGATCCTAACTTCAAAACTGACGGACTTGCATACAAACTGTCATCCCCTATTTTACCCTCTTAGGGGTGGAATTTCCAAAAATCCTTCCTTAGTGAATGCCTACACCACATAATAATACATTTAGTGAAGTTTACTTTGAAATTGAAGGACTTGCATACCCAACTTCAACCCCCTTTTCCTCCCTTCGGTGGTGGAATTATCACAAACGCTGAGATAACTACACATTAATTTTCAATCGTCAGCCTAAACACAAAATTTGAAGATCCTAACTTCAAAACTGACAGACTTGCATACAAACTGTCATCCCCTATTTTACCCTCTTAGGGGTGGAATTTCCAAAAATCCTTCCTTAGTGGATGCCTCCACTGTATAAGGTATCATTGTGCAAAATTTCAAATCTCTAGGTCCAGTGGTTTGGGCTGTGGGCTGATATATCAACAATCAGTGTTGAATTTAAGTTATTAATTAATTTTATTCGAATTATTTATATTAATTTTGTTGATTTGGTTTTTAATTGAATCTATTTGTTTTTGATTTTAAGTGTTTATTGTTTATGTTTTGTTTAATGCATGCTGTGGTAGCCTGTAACTGAGGCAGCACTTAGAAAGATAAGGTGTCAATCTTCATTTTTTTTTAATTGTGTTATTGTATGCTTTGTTGGTTGCCCTTAAAATAAATAAATGAATGAATAAATAATAATTATCACATAACAATACACAAATTACCTATGTGTAAGTACAAGTACATATATAAATTAACAAAAAACATCAAAAATAAAACAGCTGGCTACCTAAATAAAGCTGCGAATGACTTTATTTTTGAAAGACGTTTTGGTAACGACGAAATGATCAATTTCAGTAAAACAGGTGTTGTATGTTTTAAGAATGATAGGTGATGTATTCTGAAGACACAATTAAATACCTAATTATCCTTTGCTTCCATATAAACTCGCAAATTTTCACATTTAGAGAGTAACTCTAAATGTGAAAATTGAATGGTTGAGCCATGCGGATCTGAAAGAGAAAAAATATTTGATTTCATGATACATGACATAATCGTCGTTATTTGAAGTTATTATTTCCGCGTCAGGCGAATAAAAAACAATTACTTTTTATGTATCAAACTTACCTATAAATTTAACTATAAATGGTTCTTTATGAAAACTACAAAAAATAAAACACGCTATTTAAAGTGGTAAAATTTGTAAAATGTTGGTATCCCCATAAACTTATAATCCGACTATTTACGAATGACACGTAGTACCATAGTTAACACCCCACAATAATAAGCCTCACACTTTGGTCGGTTAGCACAAAAAACAAATTTTGTTGATCATCGTATTTTGACGAAATTATCTATTAAATTTGCATGATATTGACCCTCACTGTATCAGTAAAAAAATCTACTTACCGATGAAAGGTTATGTTTGGTTAATTTCGTTCACTACGGCTTTTACAGTCAATTACACAACAATTCACCATCACTGCACACTAAACAATATATTTGAGAATATAAAAAAGTCACAAATAACATTCAATTAGGGTTTCACAGCTCTCATCAACAATTATCTTTTGCAATCAGAAACTTGCTTGCCATCAGCGAGTTCAACGACACCGATTTTGACACTGATGTCAAGAATAGAAACCTATACGCGAGATAGGAACAAAAAAATATTCTCAGTCCTGCTCTCACACGTTTTGCCATATACGTTTCTCGTTTTCGTAATTATTATTATTTTAGTGACATATCTACCTAATCCTTAATCTAAGATTTCATACAGCAACAGTGAGCATACAACTCACTAGCAGCACCAGCTTTGGTATTCTGAAACGTTTTTGACAGCAACCGACGACGACTCCGTTGTGACGGTTAGTCCGGGAGGTAGCGTTGCAAACACATAGTGCAATTCTGTTCTTTTTTGACAGCTGACGACGACGACGTCCGTCGTCGCGGTCTATTCTCTATACATTCGTAGCGCGGTGCTACATTTTTCAATTGGTCAATTAATTAATGTTTAATTTTAGGAAGCTCCTATTAAGGTCGTATTATGTATCCATTATAAAAAAAACCTGTCACTTTGTGGATCACTTTCATTTATGATAGTTTCTGTGTAATGTTATGATATTTGAAGTAAGTATGTTTTATTACAAATTATATTTATTATAAATCCAAGACTGTTCTTTGTCGAAATCAGTCAAAAACAAAGGCCCAGTTCAGCAGAGGACATCTCGTGACAGAATATGATGATGATACTAATTTTATAGTGGTTACAGAGTTGGTACACATATTTCAGATATCTGCAGCTCAGATAAGTCATATTATGGGCATCCTTAAATCAGCCAATGATGAAGATATCTTGGAAAAACGTCGTCAAGCTCAACAGTTGAGACTTTTGGCGAGTAATTCTTAAACTATTCTTGTTGAAATAAACATTGATTAAATTGTGCACAGCACTACAAAGTCAATGCATTTTTATTTACTGGAAATGCTAAAATTCTTCCAAATTCTATATAGAAGTCTTTGATATCTGGCTTATTTTTATTATTCCTTATAAAAAAATACCTCGTCAATTTAGTAGTATGTACTTACATACGAGTATGTTATTAAACATTATTCGTGAAAAAATGTTAATTGTTTCAATATTTTCAAAATATGGGCGCTATATCTAGCTTTCTTTTTGTGAAGTTTAAGTCGTAATATTAAGATAAAGTTAAACCAATGAATAGCCTTCATATTAAACCTTTAAAATTGGTATATTCAGTATATTAAAGTTTTACTAAAATATGAAATAAAATTAGCCTTTATCTAGTTTCCATATCATAAGTTTGCTTAGCTTGGGATTACGACTCAGATCATTAAAATAAATGAAATCCACTCGCAGAGCGCAGTTGATGTTTACAATACACCTTCCAGCCCATTTTAATTCTTTTGACCTATTCAAGTATTCAATTGTTTCGACATGCAATAGTCCGGGAGGTACTGATGCATTTTAGGTAGTATTAATACGCCGATCGATGGCCATCTTTTTCAATAGATCTTGAATGACTAATATGTGAACCACGCATCAGCGATGCACCCGCGGTGGGTTTAGGATTGGAAGGTTACGGCAGGGGTAAACTTTTTTTTTTACAAATTCATGCGAGCAGCTGACGCGTGTTCCCCCCTCCACCATGCAGCAGACGATTTTTTTCAGCTCAGTATTATGTAAAATACTTATGAAACAAGTTTGAGCCGGCGTACTATGTCTTTTTTTTTACTGGGAGTGGCTGATGACGGATGTAGAAGACTTGAGCACTTACTTGAGCAGACGGTCGGTTCACTTATTAGTCATATAAGATCAACTATACATTTCAACGTCAGCCGGCTTACTATGACTTTATTATTATTTTAGTGACATATCTACCTAATCCTTAATCTAAGATTTCATACAGCAACAGTGAGCATACAACTCACTAGCAGCACCAGCAAAGCATCTTTCATCGAGCGAACGGAAGTACAAGTAAAGCGTTCAATTTTAGATTTTTAATAATACAAAAGCAGCAAAATGGAGACTTTGTAGGTAGCTTCAACCAAACCGAAATAGCAGAGAGTATTAGAAAACTTCTCGTCAATTTAAAAGGAAAGCGTAGAGCGTAAGACCATTGATAATTGTAAGCGAAAACTAGACCACTAGAAAAAATTGTAAGAGAAAAATAGAATTTGGAATATAACTTGAATTTTATAAGATATTGCAGTCGGGGATAAACCGGATAAACCAATAACCTAAGTTTGTATTTTTTTTTTCATATTAGCTTATCCCCGATAAAAGAGTTATATATAAAAAAGATTTATATTTTCACCAGTGATCGGAAATTCGGGTGCAAATGGTCCAGTTACAAATGATGATAGCAATAGCCAGTTTACTTACGGGGTAGACAAGTAAAAGTATGTCTCAGGAAGGACGGACTTACAAAAATAAAAAAACCGGCCAAGAGTGAGTCTGAGTCTGACACGCTCACCGAGGGATCTGACATGGTTCAGCTTCCTTGAACGTATTTTCTTGGTTTCGGCCATAACTGCTGTAAAAAACTGGACCGCATCACCGATCATTACAAGCTACAGGAAGTTATTGAATACTAAAACTATAAACTTAAGCAGATGGACAAAGCCTTGGACAAACTATAGTTAGTGTTTTCGTTCTGAAACACTGTGGACTGTGTGCATTTGAAAATGCCGCGTCCGTACGCCTTTGCTAATAATGAATGTTAGCGTCCAGCCCCGGAGCACCTGCCCCGGGCGCCAGTTTCCAGGGGCGATAAAATCATAATATTAAAAGTATGTTTAAAAAATTTACTTGTTTCTCAATGAGCCTAGTATCCAGCGCACGTTGTTTAGTCGATTATTATTATATTTTTAATTAAAATCACTGTTTTAAAACAACTTAAGGCGTCTAGGTAACTCTAGGTTGTTCAAATGTTTTCGCCACCTATTCAATGAACTCAGTGTGCTCCTCTACTCTCATCCTGAGACACATGGGACACCCATTGAGCTATTATTACTACGAGGACACCCAGCTAAAATGCGTTTCAGAGACGCATATTTAAATACCCGCGCGATTTGTTTGTTTTTTTTTTTTTTTTTTTCTTCAATGGCGTCACACAGCTTGTGTATTTTGCCAATTTCCAGTAATATTATAAGTTCTAGTTTATTTACAACAAATATGTACAAATTACAATCTATATATAGAAAATTTCCTCAAGCCTGCCGCTGCTTCCGATTAACGGCAGGGTTCCCAGAAGGCTGGCAGCGTTTCCTCTTTGGATAGCCAAGCTGACGCGTTGGCGGAAAAAGCTCCCCGCCCGCTGGTCTCCGGAGGTCTCGATCAATTTTGATGACAAGGTGCGAGCAAAACGGCGAGCTTCGGACCCCCACGGTCCCATGGTCTCGACCGCAAAAGGCACAAAAATATAGTTGGGTCCAATCGATGCGTATTTTTTGAATTTTGAATTTTCCGCACTGGCCGCAGCTGCCCCTGCAGCTTTACAAGTCGCCGGTAAGTGAGATGGCGCGAGTGTATCGACACATGTGGCATCCCACACCAGCGACTTGCCGACACTCCAAGGGATCAAAGACATACCATCCGGTCTCTTGCCATCGCCCCGCGCAATACCGACTGGTTCCAGTACGGAAGGCACGTTAGCGACAACAAGAGCCCTGCGGATAATGTCGTTAATAGCCGAGTGCCGTGATATTCGACCAGCACTTAGAGAGCACGAAAGCCCATGGTGGCCGAGCTCGTTGACGAGATCTCCGCAGCGGCAGCGATGAGGTTGATTGGTCCTGCAACCAAGACGAAGACAAATACACAGACTTAATGTTATACGGTCTAACATTGTTCCAGTATTTGTTGATGGAATAGCTTGTAGCCAGTGACCTGAGTCACTCTGAGAGACAGCTAACAAGCGCGCGCGGTCTGTATCTATAGAAAAGTTAGAAAATAAATTTTGCCAGGTTTTTTCACAAAGAGGCTTGTCCCACGCTCTCTGAGAGTGACTCAAGGTCGGAATATTTGTGCCTGGACAAGCTGCCTGCCAGGCGTCTCTAGCATCGGACAGGTAAGAAACCTCAACAGATAATATGTGATCAAATTTAAATAAGTGCGTACTGCGGAGCAAATAGGTAAACTTTGGCACGAAAAGGCAGAGTCGAACAATAAAAAATGCATAGTGAGCATTAATTTCATAAAGTCTATTTGAAGAGTCATTAAAATTTTGAATCTTTTTCTCAAAGAAACTAGGAATGGATTCGTCTAAGACTGGGGCTCCAAGAAGATGAAGCGACTCCTTTGACAGTAACTTAATATTGGGAGCCAAAACATTAAAATTTTGAATTAATTCTGGTTTTTCAGATTCTGGGAAAGAATCTAAAATAAGGAGCTCACATTTGGAGCTATTGAATTCTAGGCCAATCTTTTTAAAATTTTCTGTCAATGTTTTAAAATCACTGAGAACGGAAGCCGCAGTCAGCTGTGAGCACTTGCAAAGTTAACACACGCTTAGCTACTTACTCGAGTTTTCATAGATCGTCAACCTTTTGTCGAACATATATTAATATACTATTATAATGAAGTGTGCTTCGTGCAATAACGTCTTCAATGACGGTGTTCAGTGTGGTGGCTGTAAGAAGCATTTGGATTTTGGCTGTGCCAGCATCTCTGAGGTTGGTTGGAGAAAGCTTGGAGCGGAAAGGAGATTAGCCTGGAGGTGCTCATTATGCAGAACTCAGTCTCCATCACCAGCTATCAGTTCGGAACCAGCTTCTTTGGAGGCAATACTTGGCGAAATCCGCGATATAAAACGCCAGTTAATGAACCTGCCTACCCTCATTGATGATGTAAAGAACATCAAGATTGAGTTGTCTGATCTTAAAACATCTTGTGATTATACAAGTTCAAAAATTGATGACTATGCTGGCCAACTTGAGAAGAGTGTCAGATCTTGAGATTTTGAAGGAGACGGTGAGCTCACTTCAAAACGATATGGTCTCCATCAAAGCACAGATTTCTGCAGGCGACCAAAGATCACGTCTGAATAATGTGGAAATTAAGGGCGTACCGCTAAAAAAGGATGAAAACCTGTTTACGATAATTGAGACGATCAGTAAGAAAATTGGTCACAACTTCCCGAAATCTCAAATCAATTACATTTCTAGAGTTCCACTTCACAACTCAAAAGAAAAATCTATAATCGTGAGCTTCCTAAATAGGTACATCAAGGAGGATTTTGTAGCAGCGGCTCGAGCAAAAAAAAAATCTTGACAGCAGCGGATATTGGCTGGCAGGACTCATCACTGCGCATATATGTAAACGATCATCTCAACGCGGACTCCAAGAACCTTCTGAATAGGGCAAGAGCACTTGCGAAAGATAAGAATTACCGTTACGTTTGGGTAAAATTTGGAAAAATACATATCCGCAAAAACGACACATCAAATGTGTTTGTAATCGGTAAAGAAAGTGATTTAAACAAAATTGCTTGAGCTGTAAATACCCGTTTAATTTACACTTTAATGGTCATTATATATTTAAATATACACTTGTCAAAACTTGGTGCGTCATGCTATGTAAATTGCTAGTCTTTAAGTCACTTAAAATATCAGCACAATACTATTATAAATTGTTTAGTATCTCTGCCTTGACCGCTGTCCGGCCGTCTCGCTTTTGTTCACAGGTACGTACCTTTTGTATTCCTTATCGCGCTGTCTTCTTTAAAGTCAAACATATTCAAAGTATAGCTATCGCACTTGCTTGCTTGGGTGTAGCCGCTTGTTGCTTGCTTACTCGCTCACTTATTAAATGGATATCGTTAAATGCAAAGTTGAAGCTATTTTTCTATAACCTACGAATTTTTAAATACCCTCATAAATCCGCGTTTTTTTATATGTTCATTTGCAAGACTTATTTTTACTTGGAATTTTTAATGTTACGTTATCTCTTTTACCAATGGCTTTAAATAATGCCTTCAACATTTATTATCAAAATGTTCGAGGACTTCGCTCTAAAACACAAACTTTTTATCGTAATCTTTGCCTAAGTCACTACGATGTTATTGTGTTAACGGAGACATGGTTGGTTGATAGTATTACGAATTCCGAGCTTTTTAGTAATCACTACACTGTGTGGCGTCGGGACCGGGATTATGATACGACTGGACAGTCTCGCGGAGGTGGGGTACTTATCGCAGTGCGTAGCGATATTTCCGTTATGTCTCAACCCCTCTTTAATTCAACTGCCGAAGACTTATGGCTTACATTGTGTTTGCGTCAGTCACAGTCTAGGGACAATATTAAGATACATTTATGCGTTTTATACCTTTGTAAACAAAATATTGGTTTCACTTTCTCACAACAATTAAGCAACTTCTTGTCTAAACTCGATGAAAACATTCTGAACAATCCATCAGATAAATATATTATTCTAGGAAATTTTAATATGAGTAGTATTGAATGGAATAAGAAATCTGAAAATGAATTTTCTCTTTATGCCGATAACGTATGCAGTAGTGACGAGTATTCACTTGTTGATGACTTAAACATGCATGGCCTCGGGCAGTACAATGGGGTTCCTAATAAGCATGGGAGGATCCTCGACCTTGTGTTATCAAATGATATCATTACTGTATCGGAGTGC
This sequence comes from Polyploca ridens, assembly GCA_951394255.1. Taxonomy (NCBI): domain Eukaryota; kingdom Metazoa; phylum Arthropoda; class Insecta; order Lepidoptera; family Drepanidae; genus Polyploca; species Polyploca ridens. The sequence goes on from CATOBL010000023.1 coordinate 29,309, forward strand.
GAGGACCCGTTAGTTCCCATCGATCCCCATCATGGAGCGCTTGTCGTCGACGTGCAATTTATTCAATTAACAAATCTCAAACCACAAAACTATGTGAAATATTTGTACAGTCGGGGTAACTATGATGCAATTAATGAGGAGATATCTAATGTTGACTGGGAGACGAGTTTTTCTTTGCGTTCACTTGAGGATGCGGTTGCTTATTTTTATACTTTTGTTAACGAATTAAAGTGCAAATTCATACCAACTAAAAAAATTAATAATGCGAAATACCCAAAATGGTATAATTCAGCTCTAAAAAAAGTTTTAAAAGAAAAACATAAATTTCTACATAAATTTAAAACTTATGGAAATAGATCTGATTGGGAGACCTTTAAAATTTTACGCGATAGGGCCAAAGGTCTTGAAAGAAATTGCCATCGGTACTATTTGGCCTCAATAGAGGAGTCAATTAGCAAGAACTCTAAACATTTTTGGTCCTACGTAAAATCGCAATCTAAGTCTAATAATATCCCCAATAGCATGTCCTATCTAGATTCATTAGCTACTGATGGTGATTCTATCTGCAATGCTCTTTCATCATATTTCCACTCTACCTTTATTAATTCTGACACCAGTTCTAACTTATTGTTTTCTAGCCCTTCTCAGTCAGCTAACACTATTTCTGATATTTCATCTATTGAACTTAATGTCGATGAAACAATTAAACTACTCCAAAAACTTGATCCTTCTAAATCAGCCGGTCCCGATCACATTCACTCGACTTTTTTAATTAATTGCGCTAAGAGTATTGCTTTACCCATCACTTTAATTTTTAAGAAGTCATTGAATGAAGCCACTGTTCCTTGCATTTGGAAATCTGCCTTTATAACACCGATCCATAAAAAAGGACTAAAAACGGAAGTGACGAACTATAGGCCTGTATCTAAATTGTGCATCATTTCCAAGATCTTCGAGAGGCTTGTCTATAATCAAGTGTACGCAGCAATTAAGAACTCACTTAACCCTATACAACACGGTTTTCTGAAGGGTCGATCTACTGTCTCAAACCTAATCCTACTCAATGATTATCTGTCAGAAGCCATGGGTGCTGGCAGTCAGGTTGATGTTGTGTACACTGATTATAGCAAAGCTTTCGATAGAATTGACCATAAGGTACTTTTACTCAAGTTACAGAATATAGGAATCAGGGGGAACCTGTTCAGATGGTTTTCATCTTATATTGATAATAGGTCTCAAGCTGTAGTGGTTAATAATTACATTTCTAGCTGGGTTACCATCCCCAGTGGGGTTCCTCAAGGTTCATTGCTAGGGCCCTTATTATTTGCAGTATTTTTAAATGATATCTCAGCTTGTTTCCTTAATTCTAAGTTACTCTGTTTCGCAGATGATATGAAGATATTCACCACTGTAAATTCACTCGCAGATGTCCAATCTCTTCAAGCAGACTTAACACGATTGGATCATTATTGTTTTATCAACAAACTCGATCTCAATCCATCGAAATGCTCTGTAGTGACATATACACGTAAAAAAAATATTTTGTCTTCTAACTATACCTTGAAAAACCAGACTCTTCAGAGAAGCACCGCTGTCCGTGATTTAGGAGTGACTCACGATACGAAGCTCCTGTTTGACAGGCATATTAGTGATGTAGTGACTAGGGCTTCTAGAGCATTAGGATTTATAATGCGCGTCTCTGCTAGCTTTAAGAATGCCAAAACATTTAAAATTCTGTATTGTACCTTTGTCCGATCTATATTAGAATATGCCTCTCAAATTTGGAATCCCCGTTATGAGAAGTACGTGGTGCGACTTGAGCGAGTCCAAATGAAGTTTATCAAGCATTTGTGTTTTCGTTTAAAAATTCCATACAAGTCCTGTAATTATTTAAACGTTTGTAAAAAATTTCATCTTCTTCCCCTTGTTAAGCGGCGAGAAATAACGGATATCTCGTACTTATTGAAAATAGCATCAAATGCAGTACATTGTTCCGAATTACTTTGTAAAATAAAATTAAATACTCCTTCTAGATCGTATCGGAACTATCCATTACTTAATGTCCCGGTTGTCCATTCTAATTATAGACAAAATTCTTTTATGTGGAGAGCAAGCAACAACTTCAATATTTTTGCTAGACAGCACGATTTAGATCTTTTCTGCACAAGCGTTACATCGGCGAGGCGAATACTAAGCAATGATTTTTTCAATTAATGTTTAACTTGTGAATTGTTTTAGAATTATTTGGCGGATATGTATCTGAACTAATATGTTTTATTCACTTCCATATCATGCAAAGAGTGTGTTGTGTAACTGATGATCACAGATTTAGTTGTTATACTAGTACCTATACGTGAAGACCTGTTATTGGCTTCCCGAGAAATATTAATGTTTTATGTTTTGTAATAAATAGCTGTTGGTCTTCCCACAATAAATAAATAAAATAAAAAATAAATAAATAAACAGGGAACAA
>CATOBL010000024.1:0-40833 GCA_951394255.1 Polyploca ridens
GGAAACTACACTATCCCCGGGTGACATAGGCTACTTTGTATCACGGGAACGCGGGTGAAACCGCGCGAGACAGCTAGTTGCTAATAATCGAATTAATCGGTGCTCTATCTTCACTATGAAGGTATGCTTTTACAAGCTTTTATTTAACTTGCAATGTATGTATGTTTGTTCGGGTGGAATCTTGCAAGTCGAATTTCACCCACTTCCAGTGGTCGGATTGACTTGATATTTGGTATACATTAGTGTATTGGATGACAATGCAAGTACAGTCAACAAAAAGTACCGGCACTCAAAAAAAGCTTGTTTTATAAATGTTTTTTTTAATAAAGAAGTTATTTATGTGTATATTCCTATGGTTTTCTCTCAATCACATTATATAATTGGAACAAACTGTCAAAATTTCTTCGTACTATTTTTATTGGTGTAATTTTCCGCCGGAAATAGAATTAAAATGTATATAATTCCACACAGCTTACCAGAATCAAACGTAACTCTAATAGAAGACCTCCCCCGTCGCAAGCGGCGCACGGCGAGCCCTAAGCTCCCGCGACTCACCACCGCAGCTAAACGTAAACTAAAACCCGTCTCACCATCCATTAGCAAACCCCACAAAATTCTACAAATGCTCAAACAAAAAACACCACATCTAGACGAAATTAAAAACGATAACGAAGCCGAACCACCAGAAGCATTCCCCTTAGAGCGAGAGGACAACATCAGCGACACAGAAACGATAGTAGGTGAGAAAGAAGATCTCTGTAAGGAAATGAAGGAATGTCTGGCTAAGTTTGCGAATTTTGCACTCAATAGTCCCGATAATAATTTACAGCAGGAGTATGAGATGCAGACTGAATCTGATGCTAAGTACCCCGATTCTGTGAGTCCACCGTTACAGGAAATGTCGCCGACTACGTCGGAACCTATGCCCGTTTATACTCCGAAAGGAAACCAACGATTATTAGCCGTCAAGAAATTTCTAACCAACGCCGTCAAAAATGACGATAGGATAATAGATTTCCATTTGCATATCATGCCCGAAGCTCTAAATGTACCGCTTAACGCTCGACGAACGCCCATTCTCATTAAAGAGGAGAGCGAGAAAGATATTAAAATGACAGAGATAGCAAACGACACTGATATAGTTGAAAAAGATCCTAATGTCTACAAATATGTAACTTTCGGTTTAGAAATCAAAAAGGCAATGGAGGAATGTCAGAATATTATCAATTCGTACAACAGTATTAAAGATAAAGACGGGAAGGAAAGAGAGGCTGACTCGCAAGACGGACCTCTCTCTCTAGAACAGATCTGTGAAGTCATGATGAGCTTAGATAAAAACTCTGCGGAATTTCTAGAATCAGATGAATCCATGGATATTAATACTGTAAACACAAAATTTGCAGAAATTGTTGAAAATATGCCCCAAATTTTAGCCAACATGCCAGAAATTGCTTCAAAACTATCTGAATTTGCCAATGCGTCTTTTGAATTGCCAGAATTTGCGTCTATTATGAACAGTTTGCCAGACATGAACAATGAAGCACAACTTACTCCCGAGACTCTGAAACAAATACGCGAATTGAAACTAAATAAATGTAGGGATAACGTTAAAGTGACTAAGAACACTGCCAAACGCAAAACCAGCCGTAGAATTAAGAATAGCATAGACACAAGCGATATAATAGGCACTATGACATTTGAATTCGACAGCAAAGACATTACGGACTTGCTAAAAGACGAAAAGGAGATACAAGCTCTTATGAAAAACAAATCTACTAACAAAGAAGATTTTAAAGATCTATTATTTTCTATATCAGCTCAAGTAGTTATAAATAAAGTTTTTGAATATCTTAAACAGAATAAGAGTCCTGAATTAGCGAAGTGTTTGGAAGACGACATGATATCACTGCCGAAGAATAGCATAAATTCTGAAATGTACTCTAAAGCTTCTACTCTTTTTGATAACTCGGTTAAGGATGCGTTGAGCATGGACGAGTTGAGGGAATTAGTAAAATCTAGGTTTAACTCATGGAAGCATTACGTAGCTAGTAAGTTTAAGAGCATACCTATAGAATTACTCGAGAACGAAATAGAAGCAATGCTGGATAAGTTCTACAGTTACATACAAGATTTAGCCGGAAAGCAATGTGTGAACGACAGCGACAAAATCATAGAGAAAATAGACGAACTACGTCAAAATAGCGAACAAATAGATCCAGAAAACGAAGGTTGCGCCGCCTCGAAAGAATCTTTGAAACAAATTACTAAGTTACTCAGTACGTCAGCGGGTAACACTTTCGACTTGCTCATTATGAAACTATCAAAATTGTCGCCGGATAAAAAATTCTGTGTGAAAAGTCTCAAGTTTAATTACATGGACATTATAAGGCGGTGTTCAGAGTCTCAACAACTAGCTGCTTGGATTCTAGTTGATCCAGAGGTAGCTACAGGCGTTATACAAGAATTGACTAGCTTAGCTATTAAAACACGAGATATTGTACCAGAATTCAGTTCTATGAATAACAATGCAAAGAAGGATTACTTTATTGAACGGTTACGCGAAATGAATAGGTTATACATGGACACTTTACCTAAGAAAGCACTGACAGGCGACGAATGGCTAGTTATGCTTTATAGACTAGAACAATTGGAGGAGAAACTTAAAGAGGCGTTCTCCAAAGTGACCCCTCCGCCGCCTAAACACACGACACAGCAAAACGCGAGCGAAGCCGAAATACTAGCAGCTAAAGGATTAAGTAAAATCATTGGTAAAGCTAACGTGCGGGTAGTAAAAAAGACTGAACCGCCCAAACCGGTTAAAAAGGAAGAAAAGGTAGAAAAAGAAACTAAAGAAAAAGAGAACGAGAGAAAGTGTAAAAACGACGCGCTCTTAGCTAAATGCGAAGCGATTTTGACTTCTAAAGGAGAAAAATCGTTGTTAGACAGTTTCTATACAATCAAAAGCTATATAACGCAAGGGTTGCCCGTCCCCGAAACTTATAAGAAACACGTGATATCAATATGTTCTAGTATAGACGCGAAATTATTGGACGAGGACTTGGAAGACAGTCTAAGATCTGATGACGATGAATCTAATAAAGACAAGCATCCACTATCCGTGATAGGATCACAGAACCCTGAGATGCTGGCTAAATACTCCGCGCAAGCACTGAGGAATGCTAAGCAGACATTAAACGCCGTGGCTTTTAGAAACCTAATGAGAAATGGTCAGACTAAGTCAGAAAGTGACGCGTGTGACACCCCTAAAACCGACTGCAAATGGACTAACGATTGCATTTGCAATTCCTGTAAGGATAGCGAGAACGCTTCAGTATGTCTAGGGGAGATTGTGAAGCAATGTTACGATATGGATAGCAAGAGTAAGAGTGGGTTAGAAGAGAAGAAGAAGGATGTTAAGCAGGTCAAACCGGCGGTGAAGCAAGCGAAGCCGCCGGCTAAGGCGTGTGAGAATACATCGCATCAACAACATGTTTGTAAAGGTAAGTCTTGTTTCTAATCTTGCAAGTTATATTTGAGTATGAAAATTAACTTTGCACTGTTCACACTAATTAACATTTAAATTCAATTGAAGTTTCCAAATGCTGACTTTTCAATATTTAAAGTGATAACAAATACAGTGCCTTAATTTTTTTTTATACCACTAATGTGGCAAACAAGCATACTGTCCGCCTGATGGTAAGTGGTTACCGTAGCCTTTGGTCACTTGCAACACCAGGGGTATCACTCGCGCGTTGCCGACCCTGCATAAATCTCTTCACAGATGATAGAAGGAAGCCGTGGTCATCAAGTCGAACAATTCTTTAGAACAGTCTCCGTTGTACAAGCGGTAGAACACACATAAGGAGGCAAAGTCTTTCCTCAGACTGAGGGGCTCTAAACTGCTAAATTAAATCAACATTTCTTGCCGGAGTCTTCTCAGTTCAAGTTGTATTTGGAACCGGTGTAGAGTCATTTTTTTAACTTTCATATGTGTCTTATCAGGGCCTAAATTGAATAAATACTTTTTGATTTTGATTAAAGAAGAGAAAATATTTGCTGAATACACTTATTTTTTATGGAATTTCGAGTTCAAATTGTATGCCGGTGAGTGATTGTAGATGTTATGATTGATGGTAATAGAGTTGATAATGGTACAGTGGGTCACTCGACGAGCGGCGCTTGCGCGGGCGAGGGCGGCGCGGACCAGCCCTGCACCTGCTGCTACTGCACCGTGTTCGGACATGCCGTATGTACCTGGGTTACCTAATATATCTATTGAACATTATATTATAGGTTATTTTTGTCATCATAAGGCACTTGTCCGACCGCCGACGATGAACGAGTAAAACTAGCAACTAGAAACGAGTTGGCGAGCAGCGGGAAGTGTCTAGTTCCGATAGTATTGTAGCTGGGCTGTAAGCGAGTGTGCGAATGCGACGGGCGATTACTCGCGCCACTCGCTCGCAGCGGCAGAAAATGACTGCTAGTTGGTCTCTCGGATGCTTGTCTTTATTAGCATTGCTGAGCGAGAATTATCTTTGATAGCTCTTGTCGCTCAGTGACAAACTAGTGGAACGAGTCCCCGCCGGCAGAGTGAACATTCGGCGATCAACTATTAATATATGCATCTCTATTGTTTACACGGAATGTTATATCTATTGTACGTTTCATAAACGAGAAAATAACCGATAGTTACTCGTTTACTCGACGGCGGTGGGACAACCGCCTTATGAACCACTTTTACTATGAGACAAACTCTGTAATCTTGAAAAATAAAAACTGTTCATACATTTTGATCTTAACTTGCATGTATGTATGTTCGGGTCAAATCTTGCAAATCGAATTTCACCCACTTCCAGTGGTCGGATTGACTTGATATTTGGTATACATTAGTATATTGGATGACAATGCAAATACAGTCAACACAAAGCTTGTATTCAAAATGAAATTTTTAACAAAAAAATATTTTTCGCTTCGCTTTCAGAGTTGGTTCTTTGTCAAGTTGTTCATAATAACCACTGTAACTCTGTATAGGTCATATAGGGTGCATGAATATTGAATTAACTAAATATTTTAAGGCATATTGGTCACCTAACAAATTCTGATTAAAGTTTTATTCACCGAATGCTAATTTTCGCACTTATATTCTTAAAGGAGTGGAAACACTTAATATTGATTACTTACATTGTTATTAGAGACTATTCATCAGGTATAATTCATACTATTCATCATTATTCAGGTAGTAGTGTATCGCCGAATAAATTCCGTCCCTACAGCACCGCTAATAAAGCTGACATTCCCTTCCAGCCCCCTCTAACGACGCCCGTACCACGTAACTTCAACGAGACGCGTGAACGATTGCGATCCATTCTCAACAAGAAGAAACAACAATGCAAGACTGTTGCCGTTGCTAATGTAAGTTATTTATTAGTAGAATAAAGTAAAAAATAGTAGTATTTTAAGACATATGCGCTACATTCTTAAAAAAAGGCGTAAAGGCGGCGACAGTACCTCTGGTATTAAACAAAGCTTGTACTATGAACCAGCTTTTAAGGCGATAATAGCTCAGTGGTAGTGACGGCGGATGCCGAGACGAAGGTCCCGGGTTCGGATCCTACAAGATCTTGAACTTTCAGTGAAGAAAACCATAGCAAGGTGGTAGGGTACTTTGTAATACCCGCCTGGTGCCAGCTGCACTTGAGAGCCAGTTCCTTTCTTGGCGTTGTCTGCTTACGACCTTCACAGAGCAAACAGGCCTAGATAATTACACCCAGACTCGGGACATGCAGACATGTTCATGCAAACAAATGCATGGAATCCACGACTAGCAGCGTGATAGGTACACAAACAAAAAAAAACAACGTGTTGCACTCCGGGAGTGCCGGCCGAAGTGAAAACTTGAATATTAACGTTGTGCATTTTTGAAACTAAACATTTTTCACATAGTGTTTTTATACAAGGGAAAGCTAGTTCAAGATACATGTACATATAATACTTTTGAATAAGATTTTTTTATTACCTTAAAATGGGAACAAAAATAGTACCTACCTTCCGTCTAGCTAGAGAATATTTTAAGAATTTGAACATAACCCCAGTATAAATACAGTCTAATTTGCAACTATTCTTCCACCGTCTTACGAATTTTCGATCAGGGTCACGTGACATCTGACGCGAGTTTAACATTGGTGCCGATTCTGTTGTAAATCACACTAAACTAATTTTAGTCACATCACATCTCTTTCTTACGAACATTATTGAAAAAGGATAGAACATATTTTAAGTTGTCAAATTAATCTTTGCCGTCTTATTTTGCGTGTATTTAGGCGTAACCGCGATAGATGGCGACTAAATTTATATTGAAAACAAGCATTGGACTAATTTGATAGGACAAAATTTCTTACATCCTTTTCTTATGTTCTTTGTTAGAAAGAGACATAGTGAGATTAAAATTAGTTTAGTTGTGAAAAACAGAATCAGGGCCATTGTTTACCCATACCAAAAAGTGCACGACGCACCTAAAGAAGTTTTCACTTTAAAAAAAACTAACCAGCAACTGGTCCTTCCAGAGCTTTGACTTTTAACTCGTTTTCTCAGCAAATTGAACAAGAAACTCCTGAGAAGAGGCAAGCGGTGCAAACGCAGACGACGGAGCCGCTGCCGCAGCCGAAGGTGGCTGTTAAGCCCGCTACTGTTGCACCAAAACCACCTGTAAGTGTTTTGATAATTATTCCAGACTAAAGATGGATTAGAAGCGCTCGTGGTGTAGCATGATTAGCCGTTCTTAATCGATCGGCAAAGTTAAGCTACCACCGTCGTGGTCGGTACCTGGATGCGTGACCGCCTAGTGGTATTACAAATCGAGCGTTTCCGTGCTTCGGAAGGTACGTAAAGCCGTTGGTCCCGGTTATCAATTAATTGTGATAGTCGTTAAGCTAGTTGGAGGCCTATTAGGCGGCTTGAAAATTCCAACAGTAGGTTGACCACTAGCCTACCTCCACCGATCCGCAGTGGGCACGCGTGGTGGAGTATTGCCCATTCCCTTTCACGCTCATTTGTGAAAGGAGGCCTGTGCTCAGCAGTGGGACATTATAGGATGATGATGATGACATATGGGTTAAATTTATCTTGCAATTTGATCACACAGGTTTGTTTTCCTAAATAAATAATAAAATAAAAAACTATTTTAGATCTAGTTTGAAACCCATGGCGCTGGGCGTATACAGTGCGAAACAAAGAAAAGCATATTTTATGAAAAAATCTATAATTTTTTTATGACCATAAAATTATGTGTGACAACATTTACTATGGGATGGGAGCAACAATAAAAGCGCAAAAAGAATGGGTGTTACATACAAAGTTTAATACCAACTCAACCAAAAATGTATGGAAAGTCTTACCGTTTTGACATAAATAGTGATATAATATTGTTTTGGAACAATATCGGCAAAAAATAAGGGTCAGTCCAAATTAATAATAGGCAAGATGCCTGAAAAAATCTCTTGCGGCGGCGTCGTGTGACGGGTCGCTCACTTCCCTCCAATATGGCGAGGAGGGCGATGGCTGCCACACGCGTCATACTTGTGAACAGGTGCTGCTTGTGGGGGTTGGTCTGCTTAAGTTTGCCATTTATTTATTTACTTATTAAATATAGATTTAGTCTACTTTGTAGTTTTGCGGCCGCGCCGGGGCACGCAATTGTTGTCAGTGCGATTAGAATGTAAATATTATGTAATGAATCTAAGCTTGTTTTGAAAAGAGTAATTGCTGAGTTTATTGCCGGCTCTTCTCAGCAAATGCAACCTTCCGAACCGGTATTAGAGTATTAGAGTCAGACTTTTCATAAGTGCCTGCGAAGGTCTATTTGAATAAATGATTTTGAATTTTGAATTCAATCCATCATTTACGTTATCAAAAAAATTTTTATAACACTTATTTTATCTTTTGTCAAATAAACAAAAAAATACGAAGATATCGTGTGTTAAAGTTCCGCGTGACGTCAATCCATGGCACACTTTTCACAAACAAGTGACGTCACGAGCCTACTTTGGCGTGCTTTATCCTTGTAAATTTTTAATAATTTGGTAAAGCAAAAAATACGTGTCCAATGTTTTTGATAATCTAACTGATGGACTGATTAGAATTATATTTTTACAATATCCCTACTTACACTTAATAATGTTGCATCCCCAGGCGCTACCAAAAACCCTGCCGCCTAACCTTACAGCGGCTCAAGCGCTGCAGAAGCGACAGCTACTAGACACACAGCAGCGACAGTTAGCCGACAAGATGGCCAAGATGGTCGTCACCGAGAAACCAGAGATCAAACCTAAGGTATCTAACTTAATAACATGACACTTACAATTTGGGAGCGTCTTAATAATTTGAAAAGCTGTAATTTTGACTGGCCAGCTGGCGCGGTTGGTTAAGCCTCTTTAGGTTTCTAAGGTTTAGATTCTCCCATCGCGCCGCAGGTCGTAGGTTCGATTCCCACACAGGACATGCGTTTGTGTGCATGAACATGTCTGTATGTCCTGAGTCTGGGTGTAATTATGTATATTAAGTATGTATTTACGAACAAAAAGTAGTATATGTATTATATCAGTTATCTGGTTTCCATAGCTCAATCAATCAAGCTCTGCTTAGTTTGGGATCAGATGACCGTGTGTGAGGAATGTCCCAGGATATTATTATTATTAATTTTGGATCTTAATGTAAGTTAATAAGATTTAAAATTACACGATGTTTGTCCCCATTGGTTATTTAGTTGATATATTTTTCTCAGGCCTTACAACGCACAGTTCCCGTACAAGTGACGGTGGCACCCGCACTGAAGACTGAAGGGAAAGTCAACCCTAATGCGATGGAACAGATTCGATTACAGGTAAGCAACTTATTTAATGACATGCCGGGTCAGAACATATTTCATTCCTTTTCTTATTCTCTTTATTAGAAAGAGATATAGACAATGGAATCGACATTAAGGCGCCGATCCCACATAGAGAGTTCTAGAGTTCCGAGTTCCGAGTTCTGCATTCCGTGTTGACTATTGTGCACACAGCAAGCAGTCTAGAGTTCTGCAATATTCGCTACTGATCACACATACACTTTTTTTTACTTTCAAAGTCCCCACATAGCTTAAAGTCAACGCGGAATGCAGAACTCGGAACGCACAACTCTAGAACTCTTCTCTGTGGGATCGGCGCCTAATGTCTGTCTGGAACGCCATGTCCCATGATTTGATTTGTTTTCAAATTTCTAACCATACCAATATATCCCCAGCAACTGAAGCAGCAACAGCAAGCCCAGTTCCAACAACAACAGCTGCAACAAGCGCAACACGCAGCGCAACAAGCTGCGCAACAAAAGAAACCCGAGCCGATATACGACCTGCCCATACACAACAAGCCGGCGCTAACACCGCAACAGCAACAGCAACAACAGTTGCAACAGCAGCAGTTGCAGCAACAGCAGCAGATGAGGCAGCAACAACAGGTGAATTTAATTAATTTATTAATATATACTTTTGAAATGTATTTATTTGTTTTTAGTTTAGTTTCTATAGCAAAAGCAATAATTAGACACATTTGATTGATTTATTTATATTTTTTTCAAGGTCCGGGCATTTCCGTCATATTATGTTATTAAAGCATAAGCCCCGTGGATACATAGTTATTTACTCTCTTCTATAATCCTAACTAATATAATAAATGCGAATGTGAGTTTGTTTGTTACGCCTTCACGCCTCAACTACTCAACGGATCATCATGAAAGGGGAATGCCCACGATCCATAGGGTCTTGGGCCCAGGATGGACAGCAATAATGAGTATAATAATGTAGTGTTTTAAAATCATATGTTCATCAGATATCTAAAAAATATATTTAAAAGGATGCCATTGTTTTAGAAAGAGTAGAAATTAATAAAACATTTTGAGGTTATTTTACATTATGAAAATATGTCTTACTGCAAAAAATATTAAGAATTTATGTTTGTTTATGCTTGATGTGTAAAAATTAACCAGAAACAACAGTTCTTATTATATTTTATTCCATTCTTTAAAGTTACAGGGATAGGGGTACAAAAAAATATCTGAAAGTATTCTTAATTAATAAGCTTTTATTTTATTTTTTCTACATAACATTCAATTCATACATTTACAGCATTTTAACATAACATCTTATTTTTTAATCTTATGTAATTAATCTGTTTAGAACCCTAAGCAATTTAAACAATATACAATAGAAGTTCTTTAGTTATAGACTATTCGGTAGTCACAAGGATTAGGCTAATAAAACAAGCATAGCATACATAAGACAGTAAACAAATAAAGCTATGATGATGCTCAGTGGTAGTGAGATTGGATGCCGCTGTGTAGGTTATAGGTTTGTATCCTAAAATGAGCTTGAGATTTCGGTGTAGGTAAATGTGAGGAAACCATAGCGTGAGTAGGGTCTCTATCTATCAACAAGCATCTACTGAGGTGTTCCGGCAGCAGTACTTGAGAGCCACTACCTTTCTAGGCTTTGTGTGATTACCACCTTTGCGACATAATCACTTACTATAGTGAGATTGTGGTCAAACAGAGGTCAAGACAATACAATAAATATTTTGCAACAAATTCAAAATCATTTATTCAAATAGACCTTTGCATGAAAAGTCTGACTAAAACTAATACTGGTTCAGAAGGTTGCATTATTGGTTATATTCTTTTGTAAAGTGATTCAAAACTTACTTCTCAAGGTTGAATCCATTCCATAACTACATTTCTAATGAGATTCTCTCTATTTGTCTCTAAGCGTAACAAATGTCTTCATAGTGGTCTAATTGAGCGACTACAATTAACACAACTATTTAGATGGCCCATGCTTTCTGGTTCTTGTTGGGGGCAACAAAGCTTACAGTAACTACCTCCCAGCAGTTGTGGCAAACAAGATTATCCCTTGTTAACTAAAACAATAATACAATTATCAGTTTTTGATATATGAATGATGTAGGTAATTCTAAACATTTATTTTAAAAAAATTAATTTACCTGTTGAGGTGCAACCCACTGCTCCAACATAGTAAGAATTTCCTCGGGCTCCAAAGCATGTCTTTGAATCCCCGCCAGGTTAAAGCCACAATAATTAACACAATGTTCTTCAGATATTGTATGAAAGTGTTCGAAATCCAAAATGAATGCAGCTGTAATCCTTGATTTCAGCCGGTGGTCGTTCGTCGTAGTTAGCACAGATTCCGTTTAACAAAGCCAAAGTCGTAGTAAATCAAGTATAATAATCATCTATGTTGTAAAATAAATCGTAATCAAAACACAACGAAAGAAGAAACAGTCGACAAAATGACAGTTCATTTGAGAGTAAATGTCAAGCGAGTGTTGTCATATACAAAAAATACATAAAAACACGTAATCGATTAATCGTTTCTTTTTTAATCGACTTCATTTACTTCTTTATTTTAAATAGCTAAATAACTGATAGCTTTGTTATTTAAAACCACCTTTTTTAAATGGCTTATGAACTACGTTGTGTAAGCAAAGTCCTATTTGTGTATTCTGATGAATTTTGTATTTTTATTAAAATCGATTTAGTATCGATAGCAAAAATGTGATTTAAACGCTGGCAACATTTTGCAACGTTGACGTCGTTGACTATTAAAATTCTTTTATTATACGAAACATTGTTTATTAAAGTGGCAGCTGTTTTAATGAATGTAATATTCATATTTTTAAATAACAAAATTAATAAACAAAATCATTTCTTTGTATAGTAATGTCCACGGTGGGCCCAAAACGGGCATTTGCCTTTGGCATGCAGATAGCCTATGGGATGGAGAAGGACTACTTTTTATCCAGGGAACGTGGGTGAAACCGCGGGGGACAGCTAGTAATATTATAAATGTAAAATTAACCCTATCTGTTACTTATACAGGACTTATAATAATATAGCCTTCGTTCGGACATGACAGTATTTCCTTATTATTCGTAGATTTTTTTTGTTCCTCTTTTGCGTGTCCGTTTGCCAGGTGGCAAAGGCCTCCTCCAATCTTCTCCATTCTGGCCTTTCTATGGCCACTCTACCCCATGTTGTTCCCGCGACTTGTCTGATGTCGTCGCCCCATCTCCTTTGTGGTCTACCTCTCTTTCTCTGTCCATCTCTTGTGTACCAGTGCGTGATTATTTTACTCCATTTATCCTTTCTCCTGATCATGTGGCCTGCCCATTTCCACTTTTGTCTCCTTTCAGGACTAATTCTCTGAAATTCCTTTGGTACAGTTTTATTTATTCCGAGAAAGCGAATATTAACTTTCTTCTAATATTTCTTTCAATCCCACAGTTACAACAGCAACAACTCCAACAACAGCAGCAGCAACAACAACAACAGCAGCAGCAGCAACAACTGCAGCAGCAACAGTTGCAGCAACAGCGGCAGAGTAGGGCTCAACAACAGAGGACCGCGGTGTCGCTGTCCAGTCGGGATACAAGCGTGTTCTCTACATCTTCTGGTTGTTCTGGGTAAGAAAGACTTATAAAGCTAATTTTCTTTGAGGTTTAGTCAAATAGGAGATGGTATAGCTATGCTGAACAGGCACTGATCTGCTTATGTTTGCTATTTTAAATGGACTATAATAAATCGTATTATAAGATACGTATTTTTTCTTTTGTCAATTAATCAAATTAAAACTTCAAAGTATACTAAGAAGTAATAAAATTCTGATATAATAAAAAAATCTGATAAATCCAAACGGGAAGTGTATCCTTCCAAACAAAAAAAGAATTTTCCAAATCGGTTAATAAATGATGGAGTTATGAGGTAACAAACATAAAAAAACAACACAAACTCCCGAATCGTCTCGCTTTATCTTTTGTAAATTTTTATTGATTTGATAAAGCAAAAATAAGTGTCCAATATAATAAATAAATAAATATCTTGGGACATTCCTCACACAAGGTCATCTGATCCCAATAATCCCAAACTAAGCAGAGCTTGTACTATGGAAACCAGATAACTGATATAATACATATACTACTTTTTGTTTGTATATACACACTTAATATACATAACTACACCCAGACTCAGGACATACAGACATGTTCATGCACACAAATGCATGTCCTGTGTGGGTGTGGTGTGTGCACATTAATGTCAATTCCATATTCTATATCTCTTTCTAATAAAGAACATAAGAAAAGGATATATGAAATATTTTTTGATAATCTAACTGACGGACTAATACTAATGGAATCGCAATAATACTGAGTTATAAACTAAACCGTGGGATCACGAGCCCTCAGTCATTCTGTATATGTACGTAATGTTTGTTTGTTTGTGTTCAATCAGCGGTTCGTGCTGGCGCGGCTCCCGCGCGGAGGACACGCGCGATTTAGACGCGTTACTGCAGTACATCGAGGGGCCCGCGCGACATGTCGACCGCGGCAAGAAACGCGCCAAGAAACAACGCCAGAAGGCTAAGAAGGTCAGTCTAATACAGTGGCGTGGCGCAAAAGATATCATGGCCTTACGCGCCTGAATAAGCCTCGCAGATTGATATGTTTTTGTCCAAATTCGAGAAATTGTCTTGGTCAGCGTATCCCGCATCATTCCCCATACTCATTTTGTATTAGCTATATAATTGCCCTGATTCTATTGTTTACAACTAAACTAATTTTAATGTCACTATGTCTCTTTCTAACAAAGAACATAAGAAAAGGATGTAAGAAATTTAGTCCTCTCAAATTAGTGAAATGCTTGTTTTCAATATAAATTTAGTTGCCATTTATGAGCGTTTCTTCATTGGGGCGACACGACACGACACGGCACCGGCCACATGCCTTCCACGACATCAGTGGATGCATATTTCTATGAGATTGTACTGCACGCTGTCTCACTGGGCCGGCACATGGCGGCGACATGTCGTCGGCAGCAAGACTCCCACTGGTGTCGTGGCGGCTCTTTATGCATGTGTTGTGTACACACACACACACACACACGCAAGCTTCCATGTGTGCGTGCGAGTGGACGCGCCGCCCGCGCCCCCGCGCGACACATTATTACCGCGTCGTGTAGTTTCGTGTCGTTCCGATGAAGAACGTAGCTGCCGGAGTCGCCCGACATGTCGCCGCCGGCACCCAATGAAGAAGCGCCCTATCGTGGCTACGTCTAAATACCCGCAAATGAAGACGGCACAGACTAACTTGACAGCTTTAAATATGTTCTATCCTTTTTCGATAATGTTCGTAAGAATGAGATGTGATGTGACTAAAATTAGTTTAGTGCGATTTACAACAGAATCGGCACTATTTTATGTTCGTTATTTAACCTGTGTGTTTATGACTACAGATGGAGTCCCGGCTGGTGAGCGAGATATCGTCGCTGTCGTCGGAGTTGTCGCACGCGCGTCGTGCCGCAGGTGCGTTACACGCGGCGCACGCGGCCGCCGCGCGACGCGTCGCCGACACCCGGCAGGCCATACAACAGCACCAACACAACCACCAGGGGAAGAAGAAGGGTTAGTATACTGCAACTAACACACATATACAGGTGTTATAAAACTACCCGGAAAGCCGAAAGGAGGTTCAAAGGAGCCTTATAACGAGTCCATTCACAATATTTAAGAACCGTCATCATCATCATCATCATCATCATCAGCCTATAATGTCCCACTGCTGAGCACAGGCCTCCTTTCACAAATGAAGGTGAAACGGAATGGGCAATACTCCACCACGCGTGCCCACTGCGGATCGGTGGAGGTAGACTAGTGGTCAACCTACTGTTGGAATTTTTCAAACCGCCTAGGAGGCATCCAACTAGCTTAACGACTATCACAATTAAGTGATAGACGGGACCAACGGCTTTACGTGCCTTCCGAAACACGGAAACGCTCGATTTGAAATACCACTAGGCGGTCACCCATCCAGGTACCGACCACGACAGCCGTAGCTTAACTTTGCCGATCGATTAAGAACGGCTTATCATGCTACACCACGAGCGCTTACACAACACACATATATAAGGTCCTAATAAATTAGTGAACTTCCTCTTGAGGGATGAATGTATAGGTCATAAGTATCAAAAAATAATATTCCACCAGGACTTCCACACGGCGCACTGCACAACAACGACACGACACTTCTTCTGACTGGTGTCTGTTTACTAGAGTTTTCTTATGGTTTTATCATGAACAAAAAATTTTAATACGACATTATAACTTGAAAGAGGCAGCTAAGACAAAACCCTGTTTATGGGATAAAAGCATTGATTGGGTGAACCCAGTATTTTCTGGGTCTCCTTATAACAGGATTGCTAGAAGTTGCCGGCGATTGAAATCTAGACATATGATGGACGTGTAGTCGCTAAAATTTATATTCGTAACTGTCGCGAAGGTGCTGTCTCGTCCCTCGTGTGAAAACTAACGACGACACGACCGTTTGCCATATATCGTCGGTTGTCTATCGTCAAGACAAAATTGTGTCGTTATCGTCTCGTGTGAAAACACAGTTGACTAGCAAGTGGCCGGTTTTTTTTTTATATTCATGTTGTATTCCGTCTAGGGAATGCAAAACCGTGGCAAAATTAAAACCGGTTTTTATTTCGGTTATGAGATGAAAAAACCGGTTAACCGGTTTTAAACCGGTTTTTTTAATGTTCGCTCGTTTTTTTTTTCACGTTATTTCTATAGCTCGAATTATAGATAATAACCGTGCCTAAGATTTAAAAATCGCAAACTGAGGAATTATTGTCAGTTAAAGTTAATGAAGTGGGTATAAAAGAAACATCAAAGACACCATCACCATTTGCCTGTCCTGTTCCCTATAATTTGGGTTCGGCGCAATATGTACGCTTCTTCTATCCGTTATACCAACATTCACTCGTTTCTTACAAATATCATCTTTCACACAATCAATCCATCTCTTTTTCATAAAATTTATGGAAATAATCGTTTATTTAACTCTGTAGATCAGATACTCGTTTATATAGACTACACGGTTCGTTTATGTTTCGTAAGTTATAATATTAATTTCACACGTAATATACATGGCATATTGTAGCGGCACAGCAACTTGCGTGTACACTAAAACGTGGTTATTATTATACGAATGTTTTCCTTAGATAAACAAAAATTACCTAGTTTTTGCTGTCGTGCAGACGGGTAAAAAATAACACCAATCATGACTGATTGCTTGCTTGCTGTCTGGCAGATACATAAGAGCCTTCGTTGATAGTAGTTGCTCCGATAGCATGACATTAATGCTGGCGTCCCGAAAGGCTCTAAATTATCCCCAACACTGTTCCTCCAGCATATGAATAATATACTCTCTATTGCCAGCATTCATTGCTATGCAGATGAAATTACATGGGACGCTCATTACACGAACCGTGCAAATATCTCACGTTCTATATTGGAGAAAAGGCGCGAAGGACTTGTCTTAAATCGAGAGTACACAAACTAGTGACTCCGATTGGGGTCGACTAAACCTAGTCTATTTCAACCTCACTAAATCACACGCAAGCCTGCAATTCACCGTTGAGAGAAGTCCATTTGCTGTGGCTCCTCATTTCTAGAATATGTCCCTCAACATCACGAAAAGCATTGGGATCCTTCACGTTAATATTTGTAGCGACGTTTTTTTCCAAAGTCATCTACAAGATATCCAAAAAACTCGGTGTGATTAATAGAGCGAAGCAGTACTTCTTATCGAGACAAAGACTGCAACTATATAAGTCGCAAGTCTGGCCCAAATGAAGTAATGCTGTCTTCTGTGGGCACCTGGATACCAGCTTGGGTATTTAGACTCAGTTCAGCGACGTGCCGTTAGAATTGTCGATGATCCCGAGCTCACAAGTGTTTTAAAGCCCCTTAGTCTGAGGAGAGACTGCCTTCTTATGTGTGTTCAACCGATTTTCCAACAGTGTTCTGAAGAATTGATTGACCTGATGCCCAGTTACCTTGATCCATCGTAGTCACCGATGGGGAGTCCATCCTCACATATTGGAACCAAAATGTTCTCATACTGTGCGGTTTCAAAGAAGCTTCTTATCGTGGATGCTCAGGCTGTGGAATGAGCTCCCCGCTTCAAAAAGATTGAGGGTTGGTAACGTGCGAGTGATAACCGTTATGTTGCAAGAATCTATAGGCTAGAGTAACTGGTTATCATCAGGCGGGCCGTACGCTTGTTTGCTACCTAAGTATTGTAAAAAAAAGTTTTACATGTTTTATATCTATCATAAAAACAATCATTATTTTAAGTTATTTTCTTACCAGCTCAATAAACTACACATCAACACACTTCAGTTCATCACAAAAATACTCACTGCATTGCACTCAGTTTAAAAAACGGCGGCAAATCTTCCTTTTTTAGTTTTTCCAAACATTGAAAGAAAAACCGAATAAAATCGAAAAACCGGTTTTGGTGTTATGTGAAACCGGTTTTTCTTGTTGGTCAAAACCGTACCGAATAACCGGTTTTTCGATTTTCGGTGAAACCGGTTTTCATTCCCTAATTCCGTCGTTGCAGGCAAGAAACAGAAACTGAATCCAGCTCAACAAGCCAAACTGCAACTGGTTGCAGAACAACTTGGCGAACTGACCACTCTATTGAATACCACAGCTAAGGTGCGTTCACAGTACATTTAATTTAAGACCAAGAAACTGCATAACCTGGATCATCGGTGTCAGGTTGTAAGTTTGACGGTATTCTACGGATTGTTCCACGGAGAATGCGATAAAGAACTCCATAATCTTGTCCCTCCATCCCCGTTCTTTTATCAGACCACTAGGCGTCGGGAGGGTCGACATTCCGTGTTGCCGTACCAAGCGTTTCGCTTCCTCTTACCTTATACGCACGGCCAAGTTGTGGAATGCTCTCCCGGACAACGTGTTTCCAGACATTTATAACGGGTCTATTCAAGGCCAGAGTGAACAGGCATCTTATGGGTACGTGCGGTCCACCCTAGACTACATCTTCGCTTACCATCAGGCGGGATTGCGGTCAAGCGCAAACTCATTAAATATAAAAAAAAAACTGTGACCTGGGTAAAAAATAATAGTTCGTCACAAAGCTTGTCGAAAGTTCGGGAATGCGCGTACCAGACCACACCATATCTTCGTCTCGATGTGAGCTGATCCTTAGGTATAAAACAATACGAGTTCTATAGCTGACCGCGATGAAAACTGCCCGAAGATTTACCATCTCGTAATACTTTGGATACAAAATTAATACACGTTTTTTTGGGTTTTTCTAAAATCGACCCCTTACGGCGTTTTATGTTATAAGGGGAGGATTTTACTGTGTGTCTCGATTAACTCAAAAGTTGGTCGGTACATCGGTTCCTTTTGTAAACTAAAAAGATTTTTTGGGAGTTCCATCCCTTAGGGGGAGCGCGTGAAACCGCGGGGCGGAATACTAGTCATCCATATGTTAATTAAATACATTATCTGCAGGAGATGCAAACAGCGGATAAGCAAGTGATAGAGTGCACGCGACGCCTGCAGCACTGCGAGAGACAACTCACCGAAGCTAGAGCGGTGCAGGGGAAACCTGAGAGGGCTAGCGTGCAGCTACAAGTAAGTCTATATAGTGAATAGCGACCCGCCCCGGCATAGCACGGGTGCAGTATAGGTACTAATGTGGTGTCATTGCAATATAACTCACTTGCACCGAGACTTTATGGTAAATTAAATGATGTATACGATGTAAGTAATATTCCCAGTTGTAAATTGAAACTCAAGGTAAAACTATGGCTACAACAATTAGATTACATACATACGGAAAAACTACTAGTGATTGAAAATTAAATTAAATAAATACATAAACTTATCATGAATTTTTGTTAAATCAAATGGAATAAGGCAAAGTGTTGGGAGGGTACTGTCTTCTGACACACAGCTCGCGCTAGTTTAGAAGACAGGGCTGCATTGTGATTATTATGTAATTGAGCAATAAAAACATTTATTATTATTATTATTGCACGCGCGCCGCAACGTCACGGTATCGTTAGTTTATGTTGAATGTATACCAACTTAGAGATGATTACTACGAGAGAATTACCTTAATAAATTATGTCTCGCGCTGTCTTAACAGTTCGTTCAATTTCGGCGCTTGCTAGAAACCATCGACTTCGGCCATAATGTATGCCCATTTTGGCCGAAGGTTTGACCGACTGGACTTTCGTCGAGCTCTACTTGTATACAGCCACAGACATAAATCTAAATATAACGCAAGTCCCTCCATTCGTATGAAAACCAAGCGTGTAACTTTTTTTGTACCTACAATTATGTCCCAAGATTGATTTAGTTAGGCTGGCATTAGATTTTTAACGTGAAAATGAAGCTATCCTATTTGTCAGCTAAACACATCCCTCGCTACACATCTCTGGTGGACATGCAGCCGCATGCGAGTTGTCTGTCCGCAAGAAAATTTTTCAAAAGAAGAACATTGTGCCCCATTTTTGCACAGATGTTGACACGCGAAGTACATACACTCGCGTCATCTATTTAGATGTATATCTGTGTATACGACCTTGAAAACCGAATGACAACCCGGCAGGTGTGCATAAGGGGTAATATAAATTGTTGGCAGTTTCAACTCTTATTACAAAGGAATACTTATTTTTATTTATTATCCACAGCAGCAAGCTGAACAGGCTGCTTTACTACAAAAACAACAACAGATGCAAGAACAACAACACCAACATTTGCTTCAGCAGCAACAACAACAGTTACAACAATTACACCAGCAACAGCTACAACAGCAGCACCTACAACAGCAACAGATGCAACAGCAACAATTGCAACAACAGCAGCTGCAGCAACAGAAGTTGCATCAACAGAAACAATTGGAACAACAGAGGTTCAGAGAAATTCAGATGGAGGTTGAGAAACAGAAGATGGAGAAACAGAGACAGAAGCAAATGATAAGTGAGTTTTGACGTTGACTTTGACGGTGAAAGAAATTATAGCGAGAACTATACCATGGGGCTATGGCTACCATCCTCAAGTTGAAAAAAGCATTATCTATTTTTTTTTACTTAGGTTGTAAACAAGCATGCGGCAACTTTTCTTAGTTTTATGTTTGGCAACCATAGGACATATTTTGCCAGTGTCGAGTTACAATAAGTTCTAGTCACAATTAATCACATTTATAGAACGCAAACGTCCATAACAGTCGTGTTTTAGTCAAATGGTGGCCATTGTACAGTCGAGGTAAAAAAAAATCGTTATTTAAATGGATACATATTTTTGTAACTTAAATGTAAACATATTTTTGACCTCGACTGTACTAAAACTTTTCATGGACTTTTTGAAGCAACTTTAAAAGCCACGATACACGTAATTCATTTCACTTCACTGGTGCACATTGATTGATCTGTATTAGATACAACTCAAAATTATTTACTCATGCAACGTCAATTTGCAAGTTCTCGCCATAAAGTCCACTTATTTATTTATTGTAATAAAAAAAGGTTATACAGGGTGTTGTTTTGGTCGGCGACAAGCGACCCAGGAGCGGTAGTACAAAATATATATTCCCCAAAAATGGACTTAATTCCATTAAATACTGTAAATATGATGAGAAATACCTTATTCAATTTGAAATAAAATTACTGCAAAGTATGGTTACTAGGCACGTGCACAGACTAGAGCTTGGCACAAGCCGCCATCGCCCCACCCCTTTACTCCCTCGTACTCCCGTTGAGTATTATGTCTACACTTTAGCTTAGTACATGATTTTCAAAATTTTATTTTTTATTAAAAAAAAAATAAAGTATTTTTTTATATATTTTTTTAGCACCAGTATCACATGTATTATCGACCCTGAGTCGCTCGTCGCTGACCAAAACAACGACCTGTATAAACAAAACTTACTTGTATTATTTTTGTCAGATAACTCGAACATAGTGTGCGTGAAGCGTTCGCCCGGCGACGGAGCGGTCACGGTCACCGTTCCCGAACACCACTCGCCGCTCGCTCAGTTAGTGCACAATAACAGACATTTAACAGGTGAGTGTTGCCAACAGTATACGAGGTTCAAACAGAGTAAATATCCTGGAACATTCCTCACATTGGGACTCCCAAAAAAAAACCAAGATTTATTAATATAAAATAAAACTTAAATTATTTAAGATTACCATTATGGGTGAATCTAACCCATCGAAGAAATATCCCTATAGAGTAGTAATACTGAACAATATAATTCCACAACTAGTCAGTGATTTGTCACTGAATTTGAACAGTAAGGACCACTCGCTGCGTCGTGTGTTTTTGACTTGGCCAATCAGAGAGCATGTGTCCTTGTCTTAACCAATCAGCGTGCATTGTCGGCGGTGGGAAATTGGCGGAATTTATTTCAACCAAAATGCACTTCTATAGGTTAATTGTTCCATGATCTAACCAATGTAAGATATAGAATGAATACAATTATATTTGATTTAATAATGAAATGTTGAAAATGTTTCCACTGCTGTGTCAGCGTCCTCATTTCCACGGCGACGTATTGCTGACTCGGCGACTCGTGGCTGTTCGCAGTCACGTAGGCTATACAAGTATATTTTGCGTCGCTGCTTGAATAGCAAATTTTATATTAGTGAATACTATAACACACGGTCATCTGATCACAAACTAAGCAGAGCTTGTACTATGGATACCAGATAACTGATATAATACATATACTACTTTTTGTTTGTAAATACATACTTAATATACATATTTACATCTAGACTTACATGCAGACATGTTCATGCACACAAATGCATGTCCTGTGCGGGAATCGAACCCACGACTGATTTCATGGAAACATCTTTTGAGGCTAACTGGTCAAAAGATGATCTATACTAATATAATAAAGTGGAAGAGATTTTTTGTTTGTTTGAACGCGCTAATCTCTGGAACTACAATTTGGATTCGAATGATTCTTTCACTAATAGGAAGCTAGATTATCCCCGAGTATTATAGGTTTTTATCCCTAGGACGCGAGTGAAACCGCAGGGTACAGCTAGTTACAATACAAATTTGACTTTGGTATATAATAGGCTACTTTCCTGAAAAAAACTAATTAGTCCGTCATTTACATTATCAAAAAATATAAGACACGTATTTTTTCTTTTGTCAATTAAACAAAAAAATACGAAGATATCGTGTGTTGGAGTTCCGCGTGACGTCACGGTGTGGTACACTTTTTAGGAACAAGTGACGTCACGAGCCCCCACTCCCGAACTTAGTCGCGCTTTATCTTAATCAATTGTTAATGATTTGGTAAAGCAAAAAATACGTGTCCAATATTTTTTGATAATCTAACTGACGGACTAATTAGAATTATTATATTTATACCCAGGCAAAATCCCTATTGTGACAGTATTTTATTTAGGAAAATTTTAAAAATTATGTATGTATAACGTTTTGAAAAACATTGCGAATATGGTCAGATTGTCCAAAAAAAAAAAAAAAAATGTAACCTTGCTGAGTTCCTCGCCGGTTCTTCTCAGTTGAAGGCCGACTTACGAACTGGTGGTAACTTCAGTAGCTTTGACCTTCATAAGTGCCCTACTAGGGCCTACATTGAATTGGCTTTGACTTTGACAGTGGTGAACGTGTGCGAGTCGCCTGCCCCTCCCCCTGTCCCCCCCGCGGCGCCGGCGCCGAAGCAGACCGACGCGTCGCGCAAACAGACGTGGGAACAGGCGCTCGCACACATCAACCAGATCGCCAAGGGAACGCACAAGGAGAAGGTAACCAAATAATATGTTTATACTTATTATATAGGAAATTATATTATACAGGGTGTTGTTTTGGTCGGCGACAAGCGACCCAGGAGCGGTAGTACAAAATATCTATTCCCAAAAAATGGACTTAATTCCATTAAATACTGTAAATATGTTGAGAAATACCTTATTCAATTTGAAATAAATTTACCGCAAAGTATGGTTACTAGGCACGTGCACAGACTAGAGCTAGGCGCAAGCCGCCATCGCCCCACCCCTTTACTCCCTCGTACTCCCGTTGAGTATTATGTCTACACTTTAGCTTATTACATGATTTTCAAAATTTTAATATTTTTATTTTTATTATTAAAAAAAAATAAAGTATTTTTTTTATATTTTTTTTAGCACCAGAATCTATTGTATTATCGACCCTGAGTAGCTCGTCGCTGACCAAAACAATGACCTGTATAGCAAATGTTTAAGGGAGTAGATTTAAATATTTGTAATTGTCTTTTTCTTCTAACTTGTATTTGTAATCTATTTCTGTTATTTTTCCTTCACATAAATATATATATAGGGTGACTGGTAATTAGTAAACGATACTTAGACACATGATTGTACTCATGATAACAAACAACTATGCCAAAGAAACAAATAGGGGTAAATAACTAAATTAAATAAAAGCTGATGGCGTATTCTTATTCTTGTTAGGTACAGTAGTACCCAACTGATATGGCGCGTCGTGAATCTTCGTTCGCACAGAAAAGAAAGTTTGGCCCAGAAGATTAACGAAAGAATGTTTAAAACTTACAATCGACCTTAGACCACTACTATAAGGTTCATAATACACTGCAGCTGTTAGTTCCGTCTCACTCGCAAGTCACGCCCCTCCGCACGGCGCGCGCTAACATGGCGGCAGATGCCGACCAATAGCATTAACCGCGCTTTGAAAATGTATCTTCTGCGCAGGTACATCGGTAAGCCATATCAGTTGGGTACTACTGTAACAGTAGTTAGCATTACCAAGAAAGTCGTATACTTTTGTGGATATACCCTTTCCGTTACACGTTGTACAGGTCGGTTAACTAAATCTGGCACGTTCACAGTACTCACACATATGCAATTTCACGATACAGTATGTTTTACTACATTATATGGGTTATATCCGCGAAGACCTATTATTGGCTTCCTAATAACTATTCATATTTTTTAAGTTTCTTAGTGTACAGCTGTTGGTCTTCCTACAAAAAATAAATAAAATTATGGTTTCTAATCAGTCGGTCAATTCTAACGGACGAATGCAAAAAAGACCACTCTATATTTATGAGCAGTAGGAAAAGCAAAACAATAACTGAGGGTCTACTACGAAAAACGATACACGAAAGTCTGACCATCGTTGTCAATCAATTATCTCTTTCTCCTTTATACTCATAAGCTTAACCGCGTGCGAGAGAGACGGATAGACTTGTCATGATGCGCATGCAGTGCGACGTGACGCCGCGCGCTTATTCACAGACACTACACAAGCGCGACGTGTCAATGTATTGCACGTGCCAGCTTTAGTTAAATTACCTGTACAGACTCCAACTTGTTTCTTCTAGCAAACGTGAACGTTTTATGTCGTTTTTACAGAAGAAACAAAAAGAGCCGCAAGCGAAGCCCGAGGCGAAACCGAAGGAAACTCAGCGCTCAAACTCTCTACCCGACCCGCAAACACTGTCCAAGAAACAACGGAGGGTACTAGCTAAACAACAGGTAATGAAGGATGATAGATCAGTGGTAGTGACGTCGGATACCCGAGACGAAGGTCCCAGGTTCGAATCCTACGATGAGCTTAAGCTTGCAGTGAAAAAAAACATAGCGAGGAAACTATACCACGGTGGTAGGGTACTTTGTAGTACCCACCTGGCTGGCTACCACCCTCAAGTTGAAAATCTGTCAACAAGCACCTATCGGTGTGTTCCGACAGCTGCACTGAAGAGCCAGTGCCTTCTAGACTTTGTGTGCTTACCACCTTCGGCCACATCATCACTTACCATGGTGAGATTGTGGTCTAACACAGGCCTATACAAAGTAAAAAAAAAATATTTCGATGCCGGTTCATACGTATCTCTATGCAAAAATAACGTCAATTCCTTGCTGCGTGAAATAAGGACAAACCAACAACCAATTTTGCATTTATAATATTACTAAAGATCATTCTTTTGTCCCTTCAGGCCGAAGAGGAAGAAATGAAGAAACAGCAACAGGAAACCAAAAGTAAAAAGACTGAAACTAAAAAACCCGAGCCGGTTAAATTAGAAGTAACCAAGAAAGCTGAGAAGAAGGTAGAAGTTAAGAAAGAACCAACGGCGGTGAAGAAGAAAGATGAGAAAAAGGAGAAGAAACTAGAGAAAGTTGCCGAGAAGAAGGGAAAGGAGAATAAACAGGAGAAGAATGGTGAGTTATTGTTACTAAACTTTATTTTTGGTACAAATAAACTTAACAGGGTTTTCTGAGTTTATTTTTCAATAGAACGAGGAGAGACTTTGCCTCCTTATGTGTGTTCTACCGCTTGTACATTGGGGAGTGTTCCAAGGAATTGTTCGACTTGATGCCCACGGCAGGCCTGTCTCACTCCCATGTTTAGGTACGATTTCGCGCTAACAGTCTACCGGACTAACGCTAGTCGGTTTCAACGCGCCCGCAGCGAAAGACGCGTGTGGGTATAAATACCTACGTACTTATATAAAGTGTTTATTGTTCTTATTTTAAAACTATTTTGTGTTGGTATCGTTGTTTTCATAGTACTAGACTTTTGTTGTTGTTTCATTGTATTGTCCTAATGTCCTTTTTGACTTTATTAAGGTCGGCAAGATCTAATAGGCCCGTTTTGATAGCATACCAGTGTGTCAAAAAGAGACGAGACCAGAAGAGACACCTTCTTGTCTAAACTGGCCACTGAGACCTCAACAACTCATGTGACTTATTTTTAACCGACTTCAAAAAATGGAGGAGGTTTCTCAATTCGACCGTAATAGTAGATTATTAACCAATGGGACAAAGCAGTGTCTTCTGTCGCGGGTGAAGATTTAAATCGCGAGCGTAACGAAGGACTCGAGGCTTACTCCCGAGCGTAGCGAGGGCGTTAAAAACTTAAATCACGAGCGAAGCGAGGGATTTATGACGAGTTCTGAGTGTAGCGAGGGATTTAAGTTCACCTAAGACAGCTTTATCACCGAGGAAAATACTCTACTTTTCGTACCATTTGCGAAAAAATTAACACAATAATAATATGAGATAAGCATTAATTAAAAATAATGACAATTAAAAGTAAAAGCTAACATTTGAAACATTGGTCCAATTATTGATAGAGAGAGTTACATTTTTGTTCGGTACATTTATTGTTGATGAGTTGATTTGCGTATTCCTTTTTCAAAAAGATGTATAATGCTTTATACAGGTCGTTGTTTTGGTCAGCGACGAGCGACTCAGGGTCGATAATACAAATGACACTGGTGCTAAAAAAAATATAAAAAAAATACTTTATTTTTTTTTAATAATAAAAATAAAAATTTTGAAAATCATTTAATAAGCTAAATTGTAGACATAATACTCAACGGGAGTACGAGGGAGTAAAGGGGTGGGGCGATGGCGGCTTGCACCTAGCTCTAGTTTGTGCACGTGCCTAGTAACCATACTTTGCAGTAATTTTATTTCAAATTGAATAAGGTATTTCTCAACATATTTACAGTATTCAATGGAATTAAGTCCATTTTTGGGGAATATATATTTTGTACTACCGCTCCTGGGTCGCTTGTCGCCGACCAAAACAACAACCTGTATATCGATAGATGACACCTTACAGCTGCACCAAATATTGTTTGTTAGTATCACATTACAGTAGTACCCAGTATACAATACTCAAAGTTGTGAACACAGATGTAGTTCAGTATAAATTTCAAGTATTCCAAATTTAAGGCGCGGACTGACTACGATTTTGACAGCACTCGTTCTTCACTGGAATAAGGTTGAAAATGGAAAATCATAAATGTGTCGACTCTATGAAATGGACTATTATTTACGGGTTTTCTTTAGATTATACAGAATATACACATTAAATTGAATAAGTGTCCGGTTAACATTCTAATATAACTCTGTATCTTATATATTCTTAAAAATAAAATTGTTGTCATCGCTGAAAATACGGAGAATTTCGACGCGAAAGATTTTTTTAGACGTAACTTACGAATTTTTTATTGGGAATATCAACGCACTTTTTAATATTCTATTCGGTTAACATTTTTCTCAAAACCCTCTTCTGTCCACATTATTTTTTGTGTTAGGTATTTTCATTGCGTTACGTCATACTCGACTCTCAAAGAAACCCATTTTTGTGCATTTGAGCTTAGACCCCCCCTTAAATCACATTCTCCCCTAGAGGATGAATGAAATTCAGTACAATTTTCTTTCCCTGTTTTTAACAGATTAATAATGACTATTGTTATGTTCGCTTTTTGTGGCATAGAATGTCACTTTTTTGAGCAAGTGTTACGAAAATATTTTTTTTATGTGTGTTCGCGGATAACTTCGTCGTTTATGAACCGATTTTGATGTTTTTTTTTAGAAACTGTTAATAGTTCCAGAATAGAGAGTGTTCCCTCTTCAAATATACAAACAAACCAATGTTACGTTTTTATAATACTAGTATTATTATACACTAATGAATATACATTAGTGTAGATTTTACTTCTACCTTTTTAGAATAACTAAGATTAAACATTTCAACTATTTCAAAAATCAGTAGAATAATATTCAGAAAAAATTAACAATTCTAATTGTTATAACTTACTCAGTATATCCTTTAAATAATTCTTTAACTTTATTATTTTTTATATAACAAACTTGAAGATTATTAATAACAAACGTTGTGAATTTCGGCTGACGGCCCTGGACTAGGTAGTCGTGCCGTTTCTTGTTCCGTCGTCAGTTATTCCAGATTTTATATGCATGTATGTTACTAAAACCCTTCCCCAAAATATTTGTATTTAGTTTCGTAGACAGAATACACATTCAGTATACAAAGTATCAGTATAGGCCTAAAACTTAGATTAAAATATGCAAACATTTAAAAATAACTTTCTGCTCTAATACTAGTTAGCTAGGATATTTAAAATGTCATTATTCACGAAAGGAGAATAGTAATAGGTACATACATAACCGATAAAGAAATATTGAAGATTCATAATACGTCATTAGACAACCCTACCGTAAGACGTGCCGCGTCATACAGGATAGATTTATACGATAGAAAGAGAGGGAAGTTGTAGGTGAATATAATTTTAGGCGCGCAGCTCTGCGCGAGCTGGATTGCGCCTTATTACGTCTTTCCAAGAGTCGCTTTTTATTTAAATGTCGTTTTCGAAGTGGATTTCTGTACGTAGTACTATTGAATATTCTGTGCCCACGGCTACCTTCCACCATCGCAACTCTCGCCATCGACAGGGAGTCCATCCTCACACATTGGAACCAGAATTGTTACGAACTGTGCGGGTTCAAAGGAGCTTCCTTCCGCTCGGATTGTGGAATGAGCTGCCGTGGTTTTCTCAATGGGGTTCTTCAAAAAGGGTGTGAAGAGATTTCTTCAGGGTCGGCAACGCGCGAGTGATACCCCTGGTGTTGCAAGCGTCCATAGGCTACGGTAACTGCTTACCATCGGAGCCCAGACCAGACGGGCCGTATGCTTGTTTGCCACCTTAGTGGTATAAAAAAGCACTTAGCTTATTTTGGAACTCGCTCACAAATGAGTTGCATTTGTCAGAAAAATACGCATAAAATTCAAAATGGCGTCCTCAATATAATAATGTTTCCAGCACAAGTACCGGCGGCTAAGCCAAACAAGCAACCAGCCGGTCAACCGCAGCAACAGAGCAAGAAAGACAACAAGAAGAAGGAGCCTCCGCAGAAGCCTCACGTTATCAACATCACACCAGATACCACTATTGAAGTTGTTAGTAAAAAGGTTTGTTTATTTCCTTTTTTTTCAATGGCGTCACACGGCTTTTGTATTTTGCCAATTTCCAGATATATTATAAGTTCTAGTCACAATAAATCACTTTCACATAGTCCTCAGTCAGTCACCGTACAATGGTGGTCATGTACTAAAACTCTTCACGGACTTTTTGAAACAACTTGAAAAGATACGATACACATAATTAATTTCATTTCATTTCACTTCACTGGTGCACACGGATTGATCTTTATTGGATAAAATACCACCGATAATATGCTATCTTTATTATTCCTTGAAATAATATGGATTCTATTGTATAGTCAACTACAAAGAGACGTATCCATTTTAAGCATACTAAACTATGTACAGTAGTACCCAACTGATATGGCTTACCGATGTACCTGCGCAGAAGATACTTTTTGTACATTTTCAAAGCGCGGGAAACCGCTATTGGTCGTCAGCTGCCGCCATGTTAGCGCGCGCCGTGCGGAGGGGCGTGACTTGCGAGTGAGACGGAACTAACAGCTGCACTGTATTATGAACCTTATAGTAGTGATCTAATGTTGATTTTGTAAGTTTTAAGCATTGTTTCGTTAATCTTCGTGGCCATACTGTCTTTTCTGTGCGAACGAAGATTAACGACGCGCCTTATCAGTTGGGTAATACTGTATCCTATTATGTATCGACTGTACAAAAAGATCTTATGGTTAATTACTTGAAACTCAATGGTGCCGTTGTTTTGTTGTCCCGAAACCGTCATCCATGGTATTATTTCAATAAAAATTAAAACTGAAAATTTTTAATTGAATTTTAAAATTTATTTTGTTTTTTTATGAACTCCTCCTTGCATCGTATACCTCATTGCTGAGGGGCGTGACCTTTATGGGTTATCTTTTCACGGACTATTGCTCGCCATCTGGATCGGTCTTCTGCTGCGTGGATAGCATCACACACACTGGTTTCCAATGCTGCGCGTATTTGATCAGACCAACGCATCGGGCTTTGACCCCTCGGCCTCTATCCGTCCACCTTGCCAGTAATTAACAACTTCTCAAGGTTGTCGCCTCTCTGTCTTGCAATGTGGCCGAAGTACTCAAATATACGGCGTAGACAGGTTGTCGAAAGTCTTTTTGTGATTTTGAGTAATCTTAGAATGGATGCGTTGGTCCGGTGCCGGGTCCATGGAATCTGAAACATCTTCCTCCAGCACCACTTTTTCATGAACTAAAACTAACTATTCCGTTTGTTTTTTGCCTAAACTATCTCAATATACCCTATTGCCACATCATCCCCAAGTATTATAGGCTACTTTTCATCCCGGGAACGCAGGTGAAACCTCGTGGGACAGCTAGTGATATATTTATTTTCTGCAACAGAACCAGTTCACCAACGAATCCGACAAGCCGACGTCGTGCAGCATCATGGAACAGCTCAGCTGTGGGGTACAGGTATATTGTTATATTGTTGTATTTAAGTTGCTCTTTTATTTGTTTTTGCAAGCATACCAGCCTGATGGTAAGCGGTTACCGCTTGCGACACCACGGGTGTCACTCGCACCCTGCAATAATTTTTCAAACCCGTTTTGAAGAACCCCATGCTATACTATAGTGTTATGCTAATCTAAAGATCAGCTGTGTGGTAGAATCCGAACCAAACTTAATGGCGGCTGTGAAGTGCGCTGCGAGCCGGCTTTGCGCAGGTATAGTCATCTCGAATGTACCGCATATCTTCGTTATCGCTACTGCGCAGCGTTCCGCGCTTAATATCACAGCCGCCAATAAGTTTGACTCAGTTTGTAATGGCGTAGGCTTAGTGAAAGTGGCCCGTTGAGTCGCCTTTGCTTACCGAACCCTAAAAAAAGAAATAGAAGATAAATGGGATAAATAAATATATGAGAAATTGTATGTTTATCTAGCTGTTCGAACAGACTTTGTACTGTCAAAAAATCCATTGAAAAAGCACATCCTATTTTTCCAAATTTTCCAATTTATTGGGCAATTTTTTCAATTTTTCTTTCAGTAAAATTCTTACCCTGACTAGTAGGCCGAAAAATTCAATTTAGTCCGTCATTTACATTATAAAAAGATATTAGACACGTTTTTATTCATTATAATTGAACTGTTTTACAAAAAAACTTAAACAGACTTCAATGTACACTAGTAAGTAATCAAATCATGATCTGATGACAATGGGACCAACCGAGAAGTGTACCTTTGCAAACAAAAAAAATAATTTTCCAAATCGGTTAAAAAATGACGGAGTTATGAGGTACCAAACATTAAAAAAAAATACAACCGAATTGAGAAACTCCTCCTTTTTTGAAGTCGGCTAAAAACAAAAATTACGAAGATATGGTGTTCCGCGTGACGTCACGCCATGGCACACTTCACAAACAAGTGACGTCACGAGCCCCCACTTCCGAACTTTGACGCGTTTTATCTTTAAATTTTTTTTGATAATCTCTATAACGAACAAAAAAAAACAGCCAACTCGGTCCAGCCATTTTCAAGTGATGATATTTTTCATACATACGCCGATTAATTTTATTTATAAAGATTTTGTCCTAGTTTAGACGCTTATATTTCTTTTGTACGTATTATATGTCTTAGTTGGACTGTAATATAGCTTTGTTTTTATTTACATGTAATATTGTTGCTGTGGCCGAAAGAAACCACCAATTATCTCAAAGGTACAGGTTCGATTCCCTTGCACGTACCTCTGATCAGATTTTATAATGTAAGATGTCATTGAAACAAAACATCGTCCTCAACGTACGAATTCAAAATGACATGATGCTAATCTATGCCTTAATCCCTCTCGTTAAGGATTGATCTGCCCCAGCGATGACCAAATCTCCCTTATAACATGAGATGCTTTAAACCAAGTCTTTTAAAACCCAAGCTGTAAATATATCCGTCACACACCCGCTCGGGCTCTTTAAAGGCGTTTTATGTATTGTTTATATTAAAGGGGGCTATTAATTTATTATTTTATTTCACTTTTATTGTTTGATGTTATAGCTACAATAGAAATACACATTCTGTGAAATTTTCAACTGAATACTAATTACGGTTCATGAGATACAGCCCACTGACAGACAGACAGACAGCGGAGGACCTGGGTTTTGTAAGTCATGATTTGAAACATCTCATGCAAATGTTGTGAAGAAGACTAAAAAATATTTTTGTACCACAGGTTGCTGACCTGAAACTACCTCCTGGCATAACCCTGACCAGGGTTCAGCCCACCGAGAAGAAGGACCCGCCTACTATTAAGTCTGTGGTATGTTTTTTTTTTATTATCGTACTTGTGAAAGTTTGTGTGAGGACGTGAAGATGTTTGTTACTCTTTCACCCAAAAACTCCTAAACGGATTTGGATGAAATTTGGTAAATAGATAAGTTATACAGGGTGTTGTTTTGGTCGGTGACAAGCGACCCAGGAGCGTTAGTACAAAATATATATTCCCCAAAAATGGACTTAATTCCATTAAATACTGTAAATATTTTGCGAAATACCTTATTCAATTTGAAATAAAATTACCGCAAAGTATGGTTACTAGGCACGTGCACAGACTAGAGCTAGGCGCAAGCCGCCATCGCCCCACCCCTTTACTCCCTCGTACTCCCGTTGAGCATTATGTCTACACTTTTGCTTATTACATGATTTTCAAAAAAAAAAAAGTATTTTTTTTATATTTTTTTAGCACCAGTATCATTTGTATTATCGACCCTGAGTCGCTCGTCGCTGACCAAAACAACGACCTGTATATTAATACAAAATACAGGAAACCTTGCTGAGTTTCTTGCGGGAGTCTTCTCAGTTTAAGTGTATTCCGAACCGGTGGTAAATTCAACTGTATGTACCAATTTAACGTTCATAAGTGCCTTACTAGGGCCTAAACTGAATAAATGACTTTTTGATTTTTTTTATTTATCCCGGGAAAACATACGATCCCTCGGGAATGCGATGTTATTTACAGTTACAGTCAAAATTCAGAAGATTTTGAGAGTTTATTATTCAGTTACTTGTATTAGGAATTTGGCTTCTTGTCTTTTTAATTTTTCGAGTAGTCACCACTCTCTGGTCGCCGCTTATCGTTGAATTTTGGGACACGTCATATATGCAGATCGTTGAACAATTGTCAGCGCAATGCAGGATATCGTGGCGCCATCTTTTTTTCTACGTATGAACTGTTTTAGTGTAACTGATAGATGTCGCTACACTAATATAATAAAGCGGAAGAGTTTCTTTGTTTGTTTAAACGGTCTAATCTCTGGAACTACCAGTCGGATACGAAAATTTCTTTCAATAATAAGAAGCTACATCCTCGAGTATTATAGGCTACTTTTTATATCGAAAACGCGGGGGACAGCTAGTGTAAATATAATTTGTACTTGTAGCCGCTTTGGAAGTGCAGCCAACTCCCTGCAAGTCCAACACCGGTGGCGCGGCCGCCGCCCGTCATCAACGCCGACCCCAGCATGATGATGTTCACCACCGCACACCCGGGTATACTCACTCATTTGCTATTTTTTTATATTATAGTCGATCAACTTAATCATCAGACTCTAGAACCAGAGTCCTTGTCAAGACGAAGTACGAATCAAACGAGCCCAAACTCGATGGGGTTGCGTCACATTCCGGCTCCATCATCAGATCAGCTCCATGTCATAATAATATTGCATTGTTATCCGATTAATATAATATGCATACAAAATTTCAGCTCAGCAGCAAAATATAAAGTCTACATCCATTGTGGATTTCTTTCAAAGTTTAAAGAAACATGGCGAGATTTGTACAAAAAAATAAGATTTTTAGAGACGTTGAAATGACGTTATTATTGTTCCTTGGTGCCTGAATAACCTGAGGCATTTAAAATGTTTTTAGATCCCCGGGATAAAAATGCGACATTCTATGCCATGCCGGCGAATCGCGACCAAAACCGTTATGTTGTTGTTATGTTTTGCGGGGTTTATAAAATACTTCATGTATATTAACATGTTGCTGGTAATGTAATCTCAACATTGGAAGTGATTCAAAACCCTCTAAAATGTTTTATTTTTTTGTATAAATCAATGTATGGAGCTCGCCATGATTCTTTTGTGTTTACATACTTTGATTAGGTCCTTATGAAAACTTTTCAAAATTTATTAATTTCTTTCCACAGAACCTCCAAAAACGATCCTTATACCGGATCCGCCGCCACCACAACCCCAACCCACCGGCAAATCCAAAAAAGCCAAGAAGAAGGCCAAAAAGGCTGCGTCAGAAGCACCTACCGATACCAAAGTGGACGCCACAAAGATGGTCACCCTCCGCAACCCGATGTTCCATCCGAACTTACCACCAGTACAGATAACCAACACCCCTCAAGTCCAGAAGAAAGCTGAGATACGGATCCCAGATCCTATACCCATGCCGCCTAACGCTTGCCAAGCGACTATAACCCCTACGTCAAACGGGATGTACACGATACGGAACCCACTTATGTCCATGATGCACCAGCAAAGCATGATGGGTATAAGACCTCAAAGTCCCCAAGTACCCATGTACCAACCACCTTACAACTACATGAATCCAAATGTGTACCAACCAGCCCAAAATCAATACGTAATAGACCCCACACCGAAACCAGATGAATTTCAAAATAGGATTATGAACCTGGCCTCCTTTACCCAAAAAAATGACGAGGGTTACTCCCTCTTTAAGACAAACGAGGATAGTAGCCAGAAGAATTTCCTGGCGCCAGAATTCTATGATGCACAAAGTCCGAAACCTGTCGTATCGCCAAATCCTATTGGAACTCGCCCGAACAATGAATCGAGTCGATCGTTCGATTCGAATGATTCTTCGCTATTCGCCAATCCGATCCAAAGACCAGAGCCTATTGGTACTCCTTTGAAAAGAGAAGAAGAACGGAACGAATATACCGGGCTGTACACCCCGTTTGGACAAGAAGACAGAAACGTCTTTAGAAATGCGTTGTTTAATGATAGAAACGACATTGGCTCCAATGTTGGCAAGTTGGACGATATGGGCCTAAATCACATACCCAATGGGGATTCTCTGCCTTATTTCCAACGTTTGCGAGTTGGCTCCAAGCTGAACAATGAAGTGACAATTCATCATGTAACTGAGTCGAAATTTTACAAAGGACAGGTACGTTCCACTTATAAGAGGTGATTTTGGACGAACAAAATATCAAATTGGATTTGTTTTTTACTATGTACAGTCGAGGACATAAATATGTATACAATTTCAAAGTAGTTTTCTCGCAATGCACACATAATTTTTTTGAAATATTACACAAATCTTAGTAGATTGTTCAAAGAAGTGCCAGCATAATCTCTACATATAAACATGAATCCCTATTTCCCTTGGTCACGCCATAACTTGAGAACTACTTTGCCGATTTCATACATCATTTTTTTTATGTTTTCCTATACTTTGTAGATAGTTCTTATGAAAAATAAATTAGAAATTTTAAGAAAAAGGGTAGGGTAGGACACCGCGCATACGAAGTCGCGCCGGGCATCTAGTATCTTATAATTTCAATCAATAGTTTATGAGAAAATCGTTGTTAATTTTTAGTAAGTATATTTATGTCCTCGACTGTACTAGTTTAGAATTATGATTGTATTACCCAGGCCGCATCTCATCAAACAAGCATACTCGATTAAAATGTACCTATACTAAATTATTTTAGGTTTTTTTTTGTTAAAAAGTTAATTTATATTTCAATTTTTAGTGATGAAATTTATGTGGGACCATTTCGGAATAAACCTCTTTCGAATAAAAAAAATAATTTTACAAATCCGTCTATACAGGGTGTTGTTTTGGTCGGCGACAAGCGACCCAGGAGCGGTAGTACAAAATATATATTCCCCAAAAATGGACTTAATTCCTTTAAATACTGTAAATATGTTGAGAAATACCTTATTCAATTTGAAATAAAATTACAGCAAAGTATGGTTACTAGGCACGTGCACAGTCTAGAGCTAGGCGGAAGCCGCCATCGCCCCAAACCCCTTTACTCCCTCGTACTCCCGTTGAGTATTATGTCTATACTTTAGCTTATAAAATGATTTTCAAAAAAATATTTTTTTATTTTTATTATTTAAAAGAAAAAAGTATTTTTTTTATATTTTTTTAGCACCAGTATCATTTGTATTATCGACCCTGAGTCGCTCGTCGCTGACCAAAACAACGACCTGTATATGACGGACTTATGCCCGAACATACATACAAAAATACAAACATCTGAATAGATAACCTCCTCCTTTTTGAAGTCGGTTAAAAATAATCTTCAGCTCCATTACCAGTGTTAGTTCAAAAAAATACAACAAAAAAATTTAAGAGATGCCTTTTGAGGCAGTTTTCAATATGTAAACAACAATATACTTTCCAGGAGGGTATGCCCCTAGAAGGTGTAGTGGGTGAGGAGTCAGTGTTCTGCCGGCCGCACCCGGTGTGGCCGGACCCCGCCTACATACCGCCCGCGCCCGTCATCAATACTAATACCGGTAAGTTTAACAACATACCCTATACAATGTTAATTATAATATATGAGAGAAAATACACGACATAAAATACTTAAAAAATGTTTTTTCATGGAATATAAAATAAATAATAATAATAAATATCCTGGGACATTCCTCACACACGGTCATCTGATCCCAAACTAAGCAGAGCTTGTACTATGGAAACCAGATAACTGATATAATACATATACTACGTTTTGTTTGTAAATACTTAATATACATAATTACACCCAGACTCAGGACATACAGAAATGTTCATGCACACAAATGCATGTCCTGTGTGGGAATCGAACCCACGACCTGCGGCGCGTAAGGTGAACCTTAACCAACTGCGCCAACTGGCCCGCCATATGTATTTCTATTGCCGCTATAACAACAAATAATAAAATTAAAATTAAAGTGGGTCCCCGTACAAGAAAAGTCTTCTTTTGGTGTTTAGGGTTTCGTACCCGTAGGGTGCCAAACGGGATCCTATTACTAAGACTCCGCTGTCCGCCCGTCTGTCTGTCTGTCAGTGGGCTGTATCTCATGAACGGTAATAGGTAGACAGCTGAAATGTTCAGAGAATACGTATTTCTATTGCCGCTATAAGAACAAATATTGAAAATGTAATAAAATTTAAATTAAAAACCGGCCAATGCGAGTCCGACTCGCACGCGGAGGGTTCCGTGTAATATTAACTAACTCAGCTTTGCTATGAAAAACACCAAAAATATTGTATGAAAGGTAAATTGCGGTTTACGATTTATGACGTATTAAAAAAACAACTTACTAGATCTTGTTCAAACCAATTTTCGCTGTAAGTTTGCATGGTAATGTACATCATATATTTTTTTTTAGTTTTATCGTTCTCTTATTTTAGAACGGGGGGGGACACACATTTTACCACTTTGGAAGTGTCTCTCGCGCAAACTATTCAGTTTAGTAAAAAATTATATTAGAAACCTCAATATCATTTTTGAAGATCTATCCATAGATACGCCACACGTATGGGTTTCAGTTCTAAGTATGGGTTCTAAGTCCTAAAATGTATTAATTTATTTCTATTTTCGTGTGAAAATCTTAATGCGGTTCACAGAATACATCTACTTACCAAGTTTCAACGGTATAGTTCTTATAGTTTCGGAAAAAAGTGGCTGT
Organism: Polyploca ridens; assembly: GCA_951394255.1. NCBI lineage: Eukaryota > Metazoa > Arthropoda > Insecta > Lepidoptera > Drepanidae > Polyploca > Polyploca ridens. The sequence goes on from CATOBL010000024.1 coordinate 37,368, forward strand.
GACATACGGACAGATAAACAGACAGACATGACCATGACAATCTATAAGGGTTCCGTTTTTGCCATTTGGCTACGCAACCCTAAAAAGGGGGCGCCCATACAAAAAACGACAATTTTTGGATTATTTTTTTCATAGCAAAGTTGAGTTAGTTAACATTAATAGTTTACGGAACCCTCCGTGTGCGAGTTCGACTCGCAATTGGCCGGTTTTTATTTTCATCTTAATGTTACCAAATATAGTTCATTAACTGCCGATTTCTTTATTCCATCTACCCTCGATTTTGCTATTGGAATATAGGAATTTGCAGTAAATCAACATCAGACGAAATCTTTACTGAAAACGCCTCTTTTGTATGAAATTATCGTACAGCAAATATTAATATGTAAACACTATACAGCAGCCGACCCGTGGCAATGGCAATGGCAGGGCAGTGGTAGTTAGTGTAGCGGGTGGGGTTTGCCCCTAGCCGCCCCCTGCCCCCGCCCCCGCCCCGCACACGCCCCCGCACACACCCCCGCCCCCGCCCCCACACCCGCCCCGCACGGGCCAGTCGGCGCCCGTCTCAGACACACACATACCGGTCAGTTTTTTAAAAAGCTTTATCAATGTGTTTTGCTTTTGGACATCTTTAGGTGTCCATAAATTACGTGATGATATTTAGGATCGGTTCACATAGGCCGATTCGGAGAGAAGAGCATATTTTGATACGCGTTTAAAAATAGTATTTAAAGTCATTCAAATAATGTTTATTTTTACATTTTCACTTCCTTTGTTAGTGCGTTAGATCGACTCTCCAGCATTGAAATAACTTATTTGTGTAAAGTTGTGTTCCTGCGCGTGAGTAAGGTCGCCAGAGCTCATAGGGTGGGGGAAAGGCATGCGTCCATGTGGGTACGGTAACCGCTTACCATCAGGCGGCCTGTATGCTTATTTACCGACTTAGTCTTATTAAAAAAATTAAAAATAAACCTTATTTCAATGATCCTAAAGTGTACTTTTAAACGCTTATCAAATTATGTTCTCTCTCCGAGCCGGTCTGTGTGAACGGACCCTTAGAGGGGGTCGTCAAGAGTTATTTAAGGATATATTGGAGTGGAAGATTTATTAGAAATGTTAAAAGACATTCATTCATTATAGTATGTAATTCATTACTAATCATCGAGGAGATATATCGAGCAATCCATTTACCGCATCACAGCATCTAAATTTTTAGTGTGTTCTTGACTTAGCCAATCAGAGTGCATAGTCTGTGATGGGGAAGTGACTGAATAGATTTCAAACAAAATGAAGGTCATTGCGCTTCTTTGGGTTAATGGTTAGTAGCATATATTATAACAGTTTAAGAAACACGGTCACTGTTGTCTCTTTGAAAACGGACCAGAATAACAAACAAAAAAAGTGGATCTGCATTTAGATTTTGTGACAAATTATTAGTAATGACTCCTGCAGGGCTATTTTAAAACGTCGGAATCGATATCGGAAACGGATTCAAAAAATTCCGAGGCGAATTTCAGCAAATGCTATTTTAATTTCCGAACACTTTTCGATGAATCGAATTGATATTGCCGTAAAGAAACATCAAAAATATTCGAATTCGGAAATTAAAAAAGCAATTGCGGAATATCGCCTCGGTAGTTTTTGAATCCGTTTCCGATATCGAATCCGAGCGTATTAAAATAGCCCTGCTGTACTGTTGAATTCGTTCCATATTTCCAGGAGACCTGTGTTATAGCCATATTTTTTATTATAGTTAAGAATAATAAATGTGTCTTAATTTTACCATCTGCTTCGTCACGTGATTTATAGACACCCTCTTTTTAAAATATCGCAAGCTTTTTAACTTCAGCTTGAAGAATCAATACACGCTTTCATATCATAAAATACTTATATTAAACTTTAAGGCCAACGAAATAACATTACTTTTTCTACAACGTGTGACGGAAAGGGTATAGTTATCAGAAAGGGGTGAAGATGAAGACTACATCAGGTACAGACTCTCTATAAAAAGTTTCAACTCAAAATAAATTACTCAAAAATTCAAACCATTTTTTTGCTTCCAAGTTCATAACCGCTCAATGAGGGTAATTTTTTCACGTCACTTGCTAATCTTTATATATAAAATTCTACTGCACGTGTGTATATCACTGAACTCCTCCTAAACGGCTGGACCGATGAATTTTTTTGTATGCGTTTGGATGGCGCCCTGGATGGTTTAGATTCACAAATCAGCCCGGCAGATGGCGCTGCAGTCGATAATATAACCTAGATACCGAATTCAAATCAATCAATCATTCAAATCAGTTCAGTGACATACACACCAAGGGTGGATCCAGGGGGGGTCACGGGGGTCATGACCCCCCCCCCTGGGCCTCGGCCGTCTAGCGTCAACCTGAATTAAAAATCTAATTCACTCGCACGCATCACACCCTTGATTGTGTTGTCAATAGGTTCTGTGGTTGGTTTTAATCGTAGATCACGAGTTTTAAGTATGATTTTTTCGCGCTTCGCGGCCCCTCTTTTCTGTAGGACGTTATCACCAGAACTAATGGACCGATTTTGAAAATTCTTACAAATCTACCGTCTCGTATTTTCCTGTGAATCTGCGGGTAACAGCTATAGTATTGTGTATTTTGTAACCCATCCAAGCTGGATATAAGTGTGTGACCCCCCCTGACCTGAATGCTGGATCCGCCCTTGATACACACGTACAGTAGAAGTAACTCCCTGGATGGTTTAGACAGGGTAGGGTAGCACCACGCGAACGAAGTTGCGCCGGGCAGCTAGTATTATTATAAAATGTTCTCTTTCGCGATCTGTGCGCCTAGAGTACCACAGAAGTCGTGAACTTTTATTGATATATATACCCTTTCCGTTACATTGTATAGCTTCTTTATTGGCAAGGTGGCGACTGTAGCCAGAAGCGCAATTTCGAAAATACATTTTTATAACTTTATTCCCAGAATCCAGCGTATTTCTCCCGGATTGCAGCATGAATCTATCTTCGCTTGAAGTGTCGGAGCGTGAGATAGAGTCGTTCAAACGATTCGACTTCTACTTTGAACCGCCACAGCATAAGCCCAAAGTTCAGTTGGATGTTAGCGACATAGCTGCCTCGATGAGGCAGAATCAAAAGTAATAATGTCTGTAATGTTTATAATATGTTATTGACTATTGACATGGATGTATAAAAAAACAGGACGGAATGTCGCCTTATGCGTTATGAAGCACCCCAATTATCGGCCATCTTGTAAATACAAGCCTCACGCCACAGATATACATCTAAATAGATAACGCGAGTACATACTACTTCGCGTGTCAAAATCTGTGAAAAATTGGGGCACAATGTTCTTCTTTTGAACTGTTTCGCGCGAACAGGGAACTCGCATAAGGCTGCATGTCCACCAGAGATGTGTAGCGAGGGATATAGCTGACAAATAGGATAGCTTCATCTTCACGTTAAAAATCT
>CATOBL010000025.1:0-56565 GCA_951394255.1 Polyploca ridens
GTAAGACTTGCAACCTAACAAAAGAGCTTAATATTAATCTTAGCATTATGCTTAAGATAAGACAATTGTGATGATGATGATGAAGTATGGATATAATTTACTCAAGCAAATGTATCCATAACTATTACTTAGGTCTGTTTCCTTTAGCTAATTCTTAGTGTAACGAAAATGTGATAGGCCAGAAAATTGGCAAATAGGAAGGCTGAATTCCTATAATGGACGAAGAATAATTAATTTTATGAGAGGTAGAGCATAGCGTTTATTCGCTCAAAGAGCAGCTCGACTGGGGAAGTACCTCCACCTTACAGAATACCGCAGCCAAATAACTTTATGTTGTGTAAAGTTGTGTTCTTACGCGTGAGTAAGGTCGCCAGAGCTCATAGGGGAGGGGGGAAAGGTCAGTAACGCGTGAGCGATGCTTCGTGTGTTGCAAGCGTCCATATGGCTACGGTAACCGCTTACCATCAGGTGGGCCGTATGCTTGTTTACCGACTTAGTCGTATAAAAAAAAAAGAATGCCCTTTATACTGAGAATTGTGTGGCAAGTATTTGTAGCAATTTTTTTTTTACCCAACTGACCCGATAGTTCATAAATAAAACCAAAAAGTCCGAAATTAAATAAATTATTGAAACATTTCTTTGCCTATTCTCAATATTTCAGCATACATTCAGTTTCTGTTAGCTCTAATAGGCTATCAAATCATTGAAACCTCATATTTTACAGTTATTGAAAGGTCAGCAAACCTTACAACCCTTTGTCCTTTGTCATTGATTGAATACAAAGGTTATTTTTTTTAAAGTGTATGCTCTGAGTCAATGACTCTAATGAGAGTCCCATTAAAATCCACTTTGATATAACATATGCTGATTAAAAACATGAAAATACCTAATTACAGAACTCTTGACTAATTACTAAGTAAACCCAATATTTGAACCATTTGAATAAACAAAATAATGATTAACAACTTGAATAGCTAGCAAGCAAGATACTAGTAACTATTCAGTTCTACCTTATGACATGTTACCAAAACACAAAGTTCTACAAAACAAAATGATATGCTACATGAACATACAATCTTTATTTGGTCAGGTAATAATTAGGACCATGGTAAACAACAAGTATTTGTATTTTGATACTGATATATCTGTAAAAATACAATCAAATTCGATAATGTTTGTTGTTTGCCGAGGTTTATAGCATTCGATGCGACGAATAGCAAACTGTAAAAACAAAGCAATGACACAAAGTAGGTACTTACTCGTCGCCGTCTTCGCATAGGCCCGATGTTTCATTATATTTGGTACAATAATTATCGGCGCTATAATTGAACGATCCATCTCTTTTCCTAACTGGTCTTCGTCTTCTTTGATTATTAAAATGCCAATGAAAACATGTGAAAGGCCTATGTTGTGTACATTTATGTTGTAAGAACGACGGACACTGCTCCACTCGAAATTCCTTTAGATATCTGCAACACAAGATAGTGGGCTCGGTTTTAACACTCATACTTTTCACCACTATCACTTCGCGCTAAATAACAACACAAAAACCGCAATTACTTGTAATGATTTGGTTTTTCTGTTTGAGCTGCTAACAAAGGTTTAGATTCCGACGGCATTTTGGAAAACTATTATTGCGCCTCTCGCGTCGCGCAGGGCACGCTCACCGACAACCAATTAAAATTCAATATAAGATCACGTGATACACAGTATTTTAGAAAGGTAAAAATTGTAAATAAATAAGTAATTTAAATCCCGTAAATTTACACAACATTTTAATTATAAAAATGACCTTGAACTTATATACTCTATCGCGACAAACGAACTTTATTTTTGTAGGCAAAAAATTAATAAACGAAAGCTTCTTGACAGAACTGTCACGTCGTATGTTTTCTACTCGTCTCACTCTAAATAAACTGTTACGGCTTGATAGGAGGGAGACAAAAAATAGGACGAACTTTGTTTTTTGTAAAGAATCAAGTGCGTAGGTATGTTTAATGTTTATGACCAAAGAGCGCTTATCTCCCAAATTAGCGAGCTGTAGAGCTGTAAAATCTAAAAATTCAGGCTGGTATTAAATCTCTAATAGATATTTCTCTAATAGTTTAAGAATTTATAAAAAATACGACATGGAAATCTAAAAGTGAGAGTTCTTTCCGTCTATTTGGCAGTGTTTCCAACTGCTAGCTTAAGGCCGCGCTCACTTTGGATACGTTTTCGTACGAATTCCATTCGTGCAGAAACGAACACGAACATTCCCGACCTTCTGAGTACTATGAAAGCGCTCACACTGCGCGCGAGTTAGTCGTACGTATACGTACGTGCAAGTCCGATGTCCGAAATCAATCCGAACTTGTTGGGATTTTATTACACGTTCGTGCGTTCATCGCAGCAAAGATGACTTCACGTATGCGCTAACACCGGTACTCTGTCTATTTGACGGAGAAAAACGTATTCAGTGTGCGCACTCAATTCGTACGAACAGTGTTCATACGTTTACGTACGATATAATTCGCATCCAAAGTGAGCGCGGCCTTAGCCCATCTTAAGCCACTAGAGCCAGTATCATAGACATCTTGCAAAAAGCTACTAGATAGCCATTCTTAAATGTCTGTGAGATAGCCAGATTTTGAGAACAAAAATCATGCCGTCTTATTAATAAACAAGGTGTAAGTCAAGTATAGTTAAACCTAGGATTAAAATATATCCGTCACTTTTTAATGTCATATAAACAAAAAGGGATGAGGCTATCTTAATACCTGGTTATTACAAGACTGACTTACACCTTATTTATTAATAAGGGGGATGGGGTTTTGGAATTCTAATTGTTATGAACTTACTCAGTATATCCTTTTTTGGTTAATTCTTTAACTTTATTAATTTTTATATAATAAACTTCTTTAATCAACATGAAGATTATTAAAAACAAACGTGAATTTCGGCTGACGAGACTAGGTAGTCGTGCCGTTTCTTGTCGCGTCGTCAGTCATTCCGGATTTGATATTCATGTATGTTACTAAACACCTTCCATTAGCTAGGATATTTTAAATTTCATTGTTCACTAAAGGAGAATAGTAATAGGTACCAACCAAACATAACCGATAAGGAAATATTGAAGATTCATAATACTTCATTAGACAACCCTACCGTAACACGTGCCGCGTCATACAGGATAGAGTTATACGATAGAAAGAGAGGGAAGTTGTAGGTGAATATAATTTTACGCGCGCAGCGCTGCGCAAGCTGGATTGCGCCTTATTACGTCGTTTCAAGAGTCGCTTTTTATTTAAATATCGTTTTCGAAGTGGGTTTTCTGTGTACTATTAAATATTCTGTGGTCGCGTTTAGTTTTTTCTTTCGTTTTTTAGTTTTTTTTTCAATTCAATACTTTCGAGAGTTCGTAATAGGGTCTCGAAATAAAATTGTTAGAAAAAGTAGCTAAAATTAGATACAAGTTTCATTAAATTGTAGCTGCCGATCTAGCTATAAAGTTGCTAAGTTGGCATCACTGCGTGGAGCAGGTAAGAGAAGAAGTAAGATTTTAACACCCGATAGGGTAGTCGCAAGACCAATGATACCATGGTCCATAGATTAAGGATATGCGCCATGGTCAGTCAGTCGTAGCCTCGCCAGAGTAATAGTATTCTATGGTCGTAGCGGTCTACACCAAAGATTTTTTTAGTACGTATATACAATATCCTTGGTCTACTACACTCAGTAGATATTGATCGAAACTGACGGAAATTCGGACAGTAGGTAGTCTAGTCCTCAGAAAAATTCTAGTCTAACTCAACTGACTTGTCTTCCTTTTGGTATAGTTACTATACTTACCTACCATACTCTTTGGGCTTGTCAACCGAATCGGGACCACAAACGAGCAGCTTCGTCTCCAAATTTTTTGAATCCGTTTCCGATATAGATTCCGACGTTTTAAAATAGCCAGTTTTTTTTTTTCACTTTTGAAGTCTGACTAGCATGCATGCTGTTGGTCCATGGTTGGTCCACCTAACGTTAACTTTAACGTTAATGATGTTTCACGTTTATCTTATCTGTGTATTTTTATTAAGATATGACTAGGATGATTGATTAGTAATTAATCATATTGATTTGTTTAATTTAAATAGTACAAAATTTTTAAAATCCCCCCATTATTCCACACATTAACTATGACATCGCAAGCGATCTGTCGTGCCATGTATGTAGGCCGATGGCCGATAGTAGTTTCTTTAGGAAATTACTTTTTAAGCACTTATTACACGTTCCTATTTTTAGGATCCTAACTAGGAAATAGGAACGTGTAATCGCAGAAAGAACGGTTAGTGTCCTAAGTAGTGAGATAGGAAGGTCCCAACCGCTCTGCTTCCTTAAACAGGAAAGTGTAATCGCGTCGCTCCGATTTAGGACGTTTAGGGATGTAACATTGTTCTTCAAAACATCGATGTTTTGAAATAATTATATAAGGCTTCTAAAGTCTTGGCGTATATTTTGAGGGATGAATGTATAGGTCATTAGTAATCATAAAACAATAATAGAATAATAATCCGTACAATATATAATTATTTCAAAACATCGATGTTTTGAAATAATTATGTAAGGCCCTTCTAAAGTCTTGGCGTATATTTTGAGGGATGAATGTATAGGTCATTAGTAATCAAGAAACAATAATAGAAAAATAATCCGTACATTGAAAGTACTACATTATTTATAAATTAATACTTGGTACTTACTTACATAAAGTTCAATTTTGTTTTATTTTAACATAAAGGAGCTCATTTGTATTCATTGAAATTTTAATTTGTGTGATCGGTTTGAGAGAATAAAAAACTTAAAACATCGGAAGAACATCGATGTAAGTATAGTTATATTTTTTTTAAATCGACCTTTTTTACATCCCTACGAGTCGTCCGTCCCGCTTTAAGTATAGTTGCTATACTCTTTGCCGCGTCCTAGTTAGAAAGCAAGATAGTGTAGTGTAATAAGTAGCTTCCTGCTTCCTTGTTAGAACCATCCTAGTTAGGATCCTAAATATAGGAAGGTGTAATAAGCCCTTTAATCTTATTCTTAAAGTTTTTTTTTATAATGGCAACATGAAATTCTCTCAAACCAACCACCAATCCTGTTCATTTGTCAACGAAATCTGGAATCAGTAACCAATCATAGAACATACTTTTTATCCAATCACAGACCATAAAACTAGTTAATATTAACCAATCAGCGAGGGAAGTATTGGCGTCAGTTTCACCCGCCATTCTCTTCGGCGCCATTTTGAGCATATGATCATTGTTGTTTGACTCTTGGAGAGTTCTGTAATTTAGTAATTGAAATTTGTGTTATTTTCACAAAAAGGTGTGTTAAATCAGTGCAATTGTTTCATAAGTTGATTTGCGTCGAAAAATTAACGTAAAGCAAACGATGACTTGTGATATTTTACATCTTCTAATGTGGACCTCGATGTCGAAATAATTGTTTATTGTTTCATAGTACTAACCACTATAATTTGTACCTTTTAGCTTAAAATGGCACGTACCAAGCAGACTGCCCGTAAATCAACTGGAGGAAAAGCTCCCCGTAAACAATTGGCTACAAAAGCCGCGCGCAAATCGGCGCCAAGCACAGGAGGAGTAAAGAAACCTCATCGTTATCGCCCTGGTACTGTTGCTCTTCGTGAAATCCGTCGTTACCAGAAATCTACCGAGTTGCTGATCCGCAAGCTGCCATTCCAGCGACTCGTGAGAGAAATCGCCCAGGATTTCAAAACTGATCTGCGTTTCCAGTCCGCAGCGATTGGCGCTCTGCAGGTGGGCATCTTATTGTGTAAACATAAAAATTTGTTTTCATGAGCTTATCAATTCACCATTTTATTGTTTGTTCAATTTTCATTTCAGGAGGCAAGTGAAGCATACCTTGTGGGACTGTTTGAAGACACAAACTTGTGCGCTATTCATGCTAAGCGTGTGACCATCATGCCTAAAGATATTCAGCTTGCCCGACGAATCCGTGGAGAGCGTGCTTAATTTAGATATAGGTTACTTTATGGTAAATTATTTGTAATTCAAATACCTAGATGTAATTCCATTATCTTTTTTTATGTCTCATTTAATTCAACTTTATTAACAATGTATTCATTATCGTAAGGAGGCAGCAGAACTGAACTTTTTTATTAACATTTCTTTGTAAGTTTCTCTATGCGTTTATATGGGATCCTGTAAAATTACTATAATCAAATGTTAGCCTTGTTGTTCAGTTGCACTGCCAGCAGTACAGTTTCTCGTGTAAGGGCATAGCATTATGTTTAATGACTCGTGGTATGTTATATCATAAGTAGTGTAATAGGCAATTTTGTCAACCACATGTCTGTGTGAGAATTCTGCGTTTGGGAGTATATAAAAATAAGCACTTTTGTGGATGTAATGAGTAAATTGGTGTTAAAATAAACATAATTAGATCATACATATTGTTTTCCTTACAATGACGTCATTTTTACCATACTTCTGAATAATCATAACAAATGACTAAGTAATAAGTCATAATAATTACTCTGCTAAATCTAATGCAACATATTGAAATATTCTTTACTAGTTGATTTTGTTGTACTGATTAATGCATAGGTACAATATAGTTAATAGTATAATTATATGCATAGAAAATTTAAAAACCTGCATTTATATGTTGAATGTATGTACTAAAAACTGATTAGGTGTATGCAGAAAGAGTAAGTACCTAACAATGCCAGAGACTATTTTTTTTTATTAATCTGACAACTAAAAATATGAGAAACATGCTAATTAACGAACCCAATGAATAGATTTTCATTGCCTAAGCTTGTGTAGAAATCGGCAGAGGTAAAAAAAAAGGCTGAAAAATAATCAAGCAAATTTGAAAAACCTAAAATTTTTGAAGAGTACTCTCAGCCGGTAATCGAACCAACACATTAACGAAAAATACAGCTTGTTGGGCCTAGCCATGGTCATTAGGGTAGATCTGCCGTGAATTCCGTTAGCAATATTGGCCCCCCAGTTTACACTTTCATGACCTGAGTCAATGAGATATTTAATATTTTTTTTTTTTTAAATAATTGTTCTTAGCCCAACTAATATGGCTTACCTATGTACCTGCGCAGAAGATATATTTTCATAGCGCGGGAAACGCCATTGGTCGACAGCTGCCGCCATGTTAGCGCGCGCCGTGCGGAGGGGCGTGACTTGCGAGTGAGACGGATCTAACAGCTGCACTGTAATATGAACCTTATAGTAGTGATCTAAGGTTGATTGTAAGTTTTAAGCATTCTTTCGTTAAACTTCGGGACCATACTTTCTTTTCTATGCGAACGAAGATTCACGACGCGCCATATCAGATGGGTACTAACTACTATTGTAGATACATTATATCCACAGCACAAACCTTTAAAAGAGTATTTGTGTGTTTATGGTAATAGTGTAATAACACGCAAGTATAGTATGGCAAGTGATGATGTGCATGAATGAGGTAAGAAGCCATTAAGAAGCAGTCTAGAAGGAATGGGCTTTCATGTGGAGCTGTCAAAACTCACCAGTAGGTGCTTGGCAAGTATGAGTATGTGCTTGGTTAGTGCTTGGCCAGCCATAGCACCTACCTACTTGATAATATTTTCTGAGGCCCAAATTGGAGACCATACATAATAGTACTGAGTACTGGAGATAATTAGACCAGGGGGGCTAAAAAGGAAGCTAAAGCAATATTGCAAACGCAATTCATTTTTTCGAATTCTCGTCAGATCCTACGTAATTTCAATATTTTTTGGTATACTAGTCACTCTGTATATACAATTCAATTCAATAAAAGATTCGAAATTGATGAATTGCATAAGATCTGCCGTAAATTCGAAAAAATGAATTGCGTTAGCAATATTGCTTTAGCTTCCTTTTTAGGGGGGAAGAAATGTTGTTCTGTTGTAGGGAAAGTATTTGCTTTCACTTGCATGTATAAAGTAAGCTTGCAGTAAAGTCTAGGATTAAAACGGGCCAGTTGGCGCAGTTGGTTAAGTTTCACCGCAGGTAGTGGGTTCGATTCCCACACAGGACATGCATTTGTGTGCATGAACATGTCTGCGTGTCCTGAGTCTGGGTGTAATTATTTATATTAAGTATGTATTTACAAACAAAATGTAGTATATGTATAATATCAGTTATCTGGTTTCCATAGTACAAGCTTTGCTTAGTTTGGGATCAGTGGGGCGATTACGTAACTAAATTTCAATCATTTTCGAATTGAAATCAGTTCAATATAGCGGTTTTCTGATAACTTTTTCACGTTCTGATAACTGCAAATACAAACAGTGGTTCAATAGAAATGGAACCATTTCCGATTTTGTAATATTTCTACTGATTCAGAGGTTATTTCAATCTGAATTTCATTGAAATAAAGTTACATAATCGCCCTACTGATGACCGTGTGTGAGGAATGTCCCAGAATATTATTATTATTATAAAAACCAATTTTACAAATAACATAAGTTTTATTCAAAAACAAAAATCTATTCTAAAATTAAATTAATTTAAAATTTCAATCTTAGGCATGACTATGACACAGCTTTAGCTTCTTGCTCCTCTAATTCCTTAAGCCTATTTTCAATATGTTCAACACTCATACCATTCTCTTTATTGAACTTATATGATTGAAGCAGCTGTTCTTTTTCTAAGCCTTTTATTCTTTCATAAAGTGTTTTGTCAAATTCAAGGTCCATATCATTTTCTTCTCTTAAAATACAGAAATATATAAGAAATACTGAGATGCTGGCTACAATTGAGTAAGGCTGATACCATGGCATATTAGCATCAGGATTGCGCACAATTGGCACAGTTCTTTTCTTTGCTGCAGCACTTGTTGTGAATTTAACAGGTCCATTTTCACATGCATCTACTTTGCTACAATATAATCTGTTCCTTGAGACATGGAAGTATTTCCTGGAAACATAAAATTGTATGGTTATTATTAATAATAAATATTAAAGAAAGAAATGTTATTCAAACCCAGTAGCCAGTCTAACCCCAATGAATATCAAGATTCTTTTGATTAAAGAGTGTTCATACGAAACGTGAGGTTAACTGGAACAGTTCTTTTTTGGTATATGGTATGTTATCATCAGATATTTGTAAGAGGTCGACAATAACTTTCCTGAAAATGTAATTCGAAGAGGTTGCTTGGCAATTACTTGTGGAGTACTCGTTTGATAGTCCGCATGAATAGCAAAGCCGAGTTCGCTAAGTATAATACTAAATATACTGTGGTGATGCCATATACTTTATTAGAAAACATAACTGTCATTCATACTTCGGTTTTTGCTAAATAAAGTCTAATAAATTCGGGCTATCTATTATTATGAATACTACAATTTATTTAGCAAAGGCGTCATCAAACCAGATCCTAAGCGTTTACGCCCTCTTCTAGAGTTGCCCGCTCCTTCAGATTCAGCATCACTTCGACGCGCTCTAGGACTACTGGCGCATTATTCAAAATGGATACCAAAATTCTCTGAAAAAATTCGGCCACTAGCATCGGTGGAAACGTTTCCTTTAGACGAAAACACCAAAATTATATTCAACAGCTTGAAAAATGAAGTAGCTAACTCGGCTGTTAATGCTATTGATAACAATATTCTTTTCACTGTAGAAACAGATGCTTCAGATTATGCCATAGCTGGAACGCTATCACAAGAAGGAAGGCCAGTAGCCTTTTTCACGAGAACTCTTTCAAGCAGTGAAAGAAATCACCCTGCTATTGAAAAAGAAGCTGCAGCAATAGTCGAATGTTTAAGGAAATGGAGACAATTTCTTTTAGGCAGACAATTTCAACTGATTACAGATCAAAAATCAATTTCATTTATGTTCAATCAGACCCATTCCTCTAAAATTAAAAATGATAAAATTCAAAGATGGCGTCTAGAACTATCGAATTATTGTTTCGATATTACATATCGCCCCGGTAGAGAAAATGCAGTTGCCGACGCTTTATCCAGAGTCAATACAGTTGCTTCAGTGAACACTATAAACACTCTACCAGAGCTACACAAAATACTATGCCATCCGGGAATCACCAGAATGTTTCATTGGATTAAGTCTAAGAATCTACCATATTCAATAGAAGACGTAAGAAGAGTAACTGCTGCTTGTTCAGTTTGTGCTGAAATTAAACCTAGATTCTATAGATATCATGGTAATCTTATTAAAGCTACAAGCCCTTTCGAAAGAATTTCGATCGACTTTAAAGGACCTCTACCAACTAGCAGTGGAAATCGCTATATGCTTACGATCGTAGACGAATACTCTAGATTTCCATTTGCTTTTCCTTGTCCTGACCTCACTACACTGACAGTAAGGAAAAAGTTAACAGAACTATTCGCTATATTTGGTATGCCATCTTATATTCATTCAGATCGAGGTACCTCATTTATATCGGAAGAATTAAAACATTTTCTACATAATATGGGAATTGCGACCAGCTATACAACCCCATATAATCCTCAAGGCAATGGCCAAACAGAAAGATATAATGGTATTATATGGAGAACAATACAATTGGCTTTAAGAACTCAAAATTTGCCTAAAGAGAAATGGGAACAGGTATTAGCACCAGCGCTCCATTCCATTAGATCTCTTCTATGTACTGCAACTAATTGTACTCCACATGAGAGAATATTTTCGCATCCTAGAAGATCATCGAACGGACAATCATTACCTACATGGCTTACAGTTCCAGGCCCAGTATTAATGCGAAATTATGTTCGTAATTCAAAATACGACCCCATAGTTGAAGAAGTACAAATGCTTGAAGCCAATCCACAATATTCGCGGGTGAGACTGTCGAACGGTAGAGAGACGATGGTTTCGAACCGACACTTAGCCCCTGCTGGAGCACCGATCGAAAACATCGACGATTCCGACGATGAGGAAGACAATGTGCCAGTTTTACCGGATGCTTCAAGTGTCCCTGAATTAAACCTGGAACAGCATGCACCACCTCCTGAACCAAGCCTTCGACGTTCGGAACGATCACACCGAAGGCCGGCGTATTTGGAAGACTACGTTCATGACTAAAGTGCAGGAGAATGTGGTGATGCCATATACTTTATTAGAAAACATAACTGTCATTCATACTTCGGTTTTTGCTAAATAAAGTCTAATAAATTCGGGCTATCTATTATTATGAATACTACATATACATAAATATCGCAAAAGTTAAACTAGGTAAGTACTTCAACAAAATTCAACTATGAGATTCAACAATCTATTTTACACATCAATCACCTACAAAACATTTCAGTTCCAACAGCACAGTTATGAAAAGTGTTTGCATATAGTTTATTCACCTGAAATAACTGAGACTTCTGTTCATTTTTATATAAATTTACAATATTTCCATGACTTTCATAACAACCGATCGAAAGAAAATATGCAGTGTTGCCAGTAGAAAATCTCTAAAAAGTACAACATTATTACCAAAAAGTACGAAAATTTACAAAATTGCACGACTTTCATAAAATGACAATGATGTTATTAGGGCATTGACCATTGTATCAAAGCAGTATGATCTGACTCCAGTCGGTGACAGTATGGAAAACTGAACATATAGTGCCTCCAACTTATCTGTGAACTAAAAAGTGGCAATGCTGATATTGGAAGAGATCGCTTCTTAGTGATAAGACCGCCTATTGTACTTACAGTAATATTTTACTTTAAGCATTTTTTCTAATATTTTTTTTTAATAGTGTTTGTATAGTAAGGAGTTATCTATCTATCTATATATAATGGAATGAAATTATGTTAAACAAGTAACTGACTGACCAAATATTCGTGATGTCTGTAGTTCCTTTTCTTCGCCACTTCAAAGAATTGTCTCTGGAAGCACTGTAGACAGAAATATGCTGCCTAAAGCTTTTCTATTTTTGTACGCTATAATCATCACACACATACGGTAGGAGTGAACTTAGTTAATGTTTTAGTGGAAAGAAGGTACGTTTTCGGAACAGTCACAGTCATCAATAGTACGGAAAATAGTCAAAATAGTACGCGCTGGTAACATTGAAAATATGACCTAAACTCGGGTGTGGACCACAGACTAGGTATATAGGTACCGTGACTTTGACTCTTGCTTTGACTGTATAGTCCCACCCATGGAACAATTAACCTATAGAAGCGCAATGACGTTCATTTTGGTTGAAATAAATTCCGCTAATTTCCCACCGCCGACAATGCACGCTGATTGGCCAAGTCAAAAACACACGACGCAGCGAGTGGTCCTTACTGTTCAAATTCAGTGATAAATCACTGACTAGTTGTGGAATTATATTGTTCAGTATTACTACTCTATAAGGATATTTCCTCGATGGTCCCACCACAGACATAATATAATCCCACAAACTTATTAGGCTCGGTGGCAAAAGAGGAACTAAAACGTCGCGCCAGTTTTGGAATATTAATGTCAATCTATCAGCCGTAGAGTGAAGATCCCTTAGAGTCCGTTTTGTCGTGGCCAGTTTGAGATAGAGAATGAGCTATATGTAGTTATACGATTTTTATACATGTATAGAACTGGTGTTACCATATAATTACTTTTACTCGGCTTTTGGGAAATTATTATTTGAGTTCTATAAAAAGCTTATTTAAAATTTGACATTAATTTAGAATAATAAATATCCTGGGTTTACACATATAATGCGTCAAATAAATCGTATTATTTCGTGATAAGTATTATTTGTTATTATAGCGGCAATAGAAAATTTCAACTGTCTACTTATTACGGTACATGAGAACCTCACTGTCAGACAGACGGACTGACAGCGGACGCTTAGAAATAGGGTCCCATAGGCAGCCTTTGGGTAGGGAAGTAAAAAAAAAATGATTTGTAATCTCCTTCGTATAGCCCCACAAACTTATCTGGCCCCGTGGCCAGGTTTAGTTTAATTTTGACGGCCATTGATTTGGGATTTCATATTTACGATTTATAACGTATTAAAACAAGGTACTTACTAGATCTCGTTCAAACCGATTTTCAGTGGAAGTTTGCATGGTAATGTAAATCATATTTTTTTTTTAGTTTTATTGTTTTCTTATTTTAGAAGTTACAGGGGGGGGGACACACATTTTACGATTTTGGAAGTGTCTATCGCGCAAACTTTTCACATTAGAAAAAAATGATATTTGAAACCTCAATATCATTTTTGAAGACCTATCCATAGATAAAAAAAAATTGATGAAAAAAAAATGTTGAGTTTCAGTTCTATGTATGGGGAACCCCAAAATGTATTGTTTTTTTTTTCAATTTTTGTGTGAAAATCTTAATGCGGTTCACAGAATACATCTACTTACCAAGTTTCAACAGTATAGTTCTTATAGTTTCGGAAAAAAAGTGGCTGTGACATACGGACGGACAGACAGACAGACATGACGAATCTATATGGGTTCCGTTTTTTGCCATTTGGCTACAGAACCCTAAAATGAACTTATTATATCTTTCGAAAACAATAGCGTAAATGAATGTGATGAAACAATATTTCTTGGCATAAAGTTAGATGATAAAGTAGGATATGTAAGAAAGTTAATCCATTTTTTATGACATACAGGCAAACCACGGCTATGTATGTTCTGTCATTAGATATGGTATAATCGAGTGGGGAAATTCATGCCATTTCAATAGAGTATTTATTGCGCAAAAGCAATGCGTACGAGCAATCTGCAATGTAGATAGTTTGACTTCTTGCAAACCATTATTCAAAAAATTAAATTTGCTGACGGTCCCTTATTTATACATTTTTGAAATGTGTTGTTTTGTTAAAATGCATATGCAGCTATTTAATCGATTTTGTGATGAATGTAGTCTTATAGTAGATTGCCAAACAGATTGAGACTTTCAAACATAAGAACAACGCTGTATAGTAACAACTGTTATCCAATGGCTGTAAAAAATTACAATAAATTGCCTAAAAGTATTAGTAATTTAGCATCCCTTGACTTGCGGTTAAAAAATAACAATTAATTTCTATTGTTTTCCTCCCCCGCGCGGATCATCAAACAGTCAAGGGATTAAATAAATTTAAAATTATATTTAAAAAAATGTTATCATGTGAATTTTTCTATCCAATAAACGATTATTTCAATTATAAATTTAGGTATGAATAAAAATTTTAAAATCTTATAGATATAGTTTATGTTAGGTGAATCTTAAATCTGTTTTATTGCTTAATTTATTTTGTGAATGTTAAAACTCAATATATTATAATTTTATTTTCTATTTTATAATTTTTTTACATTGTATTAATCAATTTTGCATACCACTTGCTGGTGAAGAGTGAGCACGTTTATTATTATGTTGTATGTACCACAATTCGAGCGAAATAAAAATCATTCATTCATTCACTAGAGTGGGAGACTGAAATTTTATGTTGGCAGCACAGATTTGAGAAAAGTTGGCAATACCGAAACGTCTTTGGAATGTCATTATTTATTTCGCGAACCAGTTCGCAAACAATGTAATGACCTTGAAAAACCGACATTCGAGTAGGATAAAAAATGCTAGCGCTCTGTCTCGTTTCTTAACGTGTATTTCCAATAAGTGTTTCTCTTTCTGTGTGAGTGAGTCAGAAGATATCTCAAGGTCTTCTCTGTCTACGCTATCAGCTCTCAGAACAAGTGCTCAGCCATTCGCCATTGGTTGTTTGCTCCACCAAATGCGACAACAACGCCTCTCTCACCAGGTCAGATAAGTTTGTGGGACTATACTACGAGAGTACCCAAAAACCAGTAAATGTTGCTTACGGTGTAGGTTAATTACTCTTTTCAAAACAAGCTTAGATTCATTAGGTAGGTATTAACTCTATGTACTACCATACATAGGTAGTGTGGAACAAGCAGAACTAATCTTCAGTGATTTCCTTATGAGGAGTTTTCTTAAGATACCTCTATGTACTACCATACATAGGTAGTGTGGAACAAGCAGAACTAATCTTCAGTGATTTCCTTATGAGGAGTTTTCTTAAGATACCTCTATGGTCAAAATACCTGTCAAATCGTGTACAAGGCATGGACATGAACGTAATATACAAACAGGGCTGAACTCTCCAAAAAATGTATCATACAAAAATAAACCATAAGTCATGCATTTAGGGTTTACTTTTGTTAGTTATCTTAGCCGAGGCAAAACGAGCCGAGAGAGATAGCCCGAACCGAGGCCGTTTGTGTCTTTTCCTCAATTGCCAAAAGATAAAAATGTTAAAGATAGTAGAAAATATTTCACCACAACAAGTAAAATATATTACGTATAAATATTTTTTTGCTATTGAACTAGTTTTAAATCATTTTATTTTATAGGTTTACATCTGTACATAATAATAAATAATTGTATTTAAGTAAAATAATCAAAATAATATGATTGTTTGGTAGCTATCATAAAATTATTCTGGTAGCACTGAAATCTGACATCAATGGTGTCATGGCGACATGGCGACTTTTTCTGTTGTTTTGTGGAAACGCATTTTAAGTTTTAGCTACGGTTTTTTATACTTTTTATCGTGAAAATGGTGAAAAAATTTTGTATCAAGACATGTAAAAGTGAATCATATGCTGGTTGTGGGATTTCATTTCACAAGTAAGGAATAACGATGATTTTATTTACTAACAATGGTGAGTCATAAGCGGTCTTATTACAAAAAACGATCTTCATCCTGGTTTAAACCATAACTTACAAGTCTTGGATTGTTACGGTACTAACGTTGGTACTATGATTAAAATTCGATCCTATTACAAATCGCAGACTACCGGAGGATGTGTTAGTACCACACGCTAGTCCATGGTTAAATAATATCCACAGATTATCTATAGAAAACATTCATTGAATTGGAAATCATTCGTTCGCACCGTTCCGTTTATCTACATAGCTGTTTATTCTATAAATTATTAAAATTTAAAATTGTATATACTATTATGATAAATATTCTAATATTGATTTTTGAAAAGATTTTACTGATGCAACATAATTTTCAACAAAAATCTTGTTTTTGGCGTTTATTTCACGTATAATGTAATATACATATTAGTAACAACTCTAGCGTGTAACGGAATAAATGAAGTTCTCGCGCATAGCTATAATAACATTGAAAACACAAACTAATAATATAATAGGGGATATGATTGAACAACGAAAAGTTAAATGAAAAGTGCATAAAATACAATAGATAATGAGAAGAAAAGAAGGGGTGAAAATTGGTGCACCGAAGAGAAAGTTTGTTTTGATATAAAAACTGTGCGACACACTTATCATTCTTTATAACTCTAATTTCAACCATTCTAGGATATATTACGATATATTATCAAAATATATTCTATTCTTAGTGACAAGCAGGCCTGAACAAATTGATATAAAATTCGACCAAAGAAAACTAAAAAAGGTTCTCAACACATGTAAGTACCTACATATAATTGCTAGCTGCTCCCTATGGTTTCACCTGTTCCAGGGTAAAAAGTAGCCCATGGCCCTCTCTATACCATAGGCTATTTGGATGACAAATTTTATAACCATCGGTCCAGCAGTTTAGGAGTGAAAAGTTACTTTCTAATTTATAATTATGTATGGAATCTATACAAGGTGAAACCGCAGGGGACAGCCAGTACGTAATATAGACCTCAAAATAGTTCCTTTTAAAAATGATGTCTGTTTGTTTGTTCAAGCATCTCTCAAAAAGTAAACCAATCTCGATGAAATTTGGCATGGCTATCTGCATGCCAAATTGGTATGGATACAAATATAGGGGACTGATTGGTTGGAGATTGAACATTCTTATAGTATAATAATTGCAGAATTAACAATGAAAAAACTGTATTTAGAAATAGCTTTATTAGAAATAGAAAGCAAGAAACACACTAATGAATAAAATTTTAGTAAAACAAATTTAAACCAAATTAAATAAACCTATGCAAAACAAAAGCAACTTAATTAAATTAACTTATAAAAATAAACTAATATCAATTTTTTTTTTCAGGTCAACTGCAACAGTAATAATTAAAATCAATGAAAATGATTAAACTGTCTTAATGCGAGAGTCATCAAACAATTGAACATTATTTTATCTATAAATTTCAAAATTGAAAATAATAAAAGTGCTAAGTATTGTAACTAAACTTTATAAATAAATAAATATAATCAATGAAAATGAGTTTCAATGAACTGCCTTCTTATATTTCAACGGACAGTATTTTCAACTCTTGATTGTGAAAATGTTTCTCTTGTGGTTGGTGTTAGGCTGCTATCATTTTCACCAGGAAATATGTCCCTCATGTCAATGGCTATATTATGAAGAAGTTTTTTTGGCAGTTTCAATATCAGAAAACATGCCTCTTAGTAGGCAGCGGAAACATTGTTTCCATAACCCGAAACATCTCTCCACTGCGTTCCTTGTACATATGTGAGAATAGTTATATGTTTCTTTTGCAGTTGTTGTAGGGTTCTGAACTGGTGTAAATAAATATGGGGTGCAAGGATAGCCACTGTCACCCAGTAATATTCCAGAGAAAGCACCAGCCTCAAATCGAAATTTCAGGGGATATTGGGCATCCTCGGGGATCGTGGGATATTTCAGCTTTTACCAAGTCCACTATTTTTAAGCCGAAACGCTTCTTGAACCTGTATTTATATCGAAATTCTTCGTCACACATCTCAACAAAAGGTTCAGCCGATGACGAAGTCTTAAAGGTCGCCGGGGCACCCCTAATAAATCTAAATCGTCCATATCCTCTAGATCAATTAAATCAATGTTAAGTATCCATTTTTCTTCAAAACAAAAGTAAAACAAATAAAACTTAACCTCACTGTATAATTTGACGTGTTTGTAACTTTAGTCCTCTGTCATGCGTTAGTCCAAAGACAAACTAGGGGTGCTGTTGGTTTATCTTTAGTACCATAAATAGTCCACGAATTTGAGATAAACTACGTTTTGTAATACGAAATATTTTAGTACATGGTTTATTACCAGGTTTAATCCTGGTACGAAATTTAGTCCACGTTTTGTAATAAGACCGAAGTAGTTTGACCATGGTTTATTTAAAAAAATTGTAGACGGTAGACACTAATGTTTATTGTGTGTACCTATGTATCGCATAATTGAAATAGCATTATTTTTTATGTTTGTTACAGCTTTCCATCGAAAGAAGAAATGAAGCAAAAATGCAATTTTGATGCGATTAAAACGAATGTTTTCCACAAGATTGAAACATCTTATTATTCCACCGCATCCTTTCCAATGCATAACAGATGAAGAACCGCACGAACTGCAACTAATAAAAGCATTGGCTAATAATTCGTACCTATTCACCACGCGAAATGTAATGCATTCAGAAACTTAGGCAGTGAGATTGGCCTAAGGCAGAAACTAAATAAAACGATTTTGTTTAGCCGTGTTTAATTTTAATAAATACCTACTTTGTCAAGCACATTGAGTTTTATTTGCCTTTGCTTTATTTTAATTCCCAAATAACAGCTCTGTAGAGCAAACTTAAAAAAGAGCAAGGGGAAAAGCCATGGTCCCGGAACGAAATTCTGCATGCACCCTTGCCTATTCATACGTAATATTTGATGATTCGACACAAAACGTAACTCAAAAATTAATCATAACTTCTTTTCTCAAAAACATGGGTATACACGGCTACACATCAAGCTATACATTTCCAGTATAAACTGATCTCGCATTGTATAGGATTTCTGTACAATGAGAGGTCAGCTAATATTGGAAATTTATATCTTGATTAATCGTGCGTACACGATTCAACACCCACATAGAATAATAATAATCATTTATTTCACTACCTTGAAACTTAATCTAAAAATACAATGGCTGGAGCACTCCTTTTAAGTAAAACAATACCTGTGTTAGGAGGCCCCGCTCTTCCATGAATCAGGTAAGTACAGATTAAGTAAAAATATAAAAAAATAAAAAAAGATAATTAAATATCAGATCTCATGTAGAGCCAAGCTTATAACTCTACATGCATTTACTCTACAAGCCCTAACTTGACAAACTCTACACACCGTAGTCAAAATATGTGGCTTGGCCGTTTCAATACTACAAGAACTATTGAATAACAAAAAAGTAATGAATGTAGCGAAACGGCCAAGCCACATATTTTGACTACGGTGTGTAGAGTTTGTGAAGTTAGGGCTTGTAGAGTAAATGCATGTAGAGTTATAAGCTTGGCTCTACATGAGATCTGATAACTTTTTTACAGTACGAGCTATATGTCTTGGCGGCAACATTTTACATAAAAACGTTTTTGGTGGGATTTCACTTCTTTTTGTAAGTTGCTTATGTTTTTTTTTTTTTTTTGAAATTTCCATGTTTTATAATTTTTTTGTTGTTTGTGTACTAATACAAGCTTATATACCAAATTTCAGCTTTCTAGGACTTCAGGAAGTACCCTATGAGTTTTGATGATCATCAGTGAGTCAGTGACGAAATCGGGGTTTTTTAGATATCAATAAAATCTAAAGTATAAGAGCTATGTTATTGAAAAATATGTTTAATACGTTCGCTATTCACATCATGTTCCGAGAATTTTGTTTATCTGGTATAATCCAAACACAAGTTATGAGGCTTCAAAAAAACGACGAAGCGCTTCGAGAAAAGGTAGGTAGTGCCCTTTCGCTTCGCTTGGCTGTCTTGGCGGGGGGCACTCCCGTGCCCCCAGATTGACTGCTGGGGATGTATGTGTGTGTGTGTGTGTGTGTGTGTGAAGTGGGGAGTGTGCATGTGTTTGTGTGTGTATATGAATGTTGATGTTAACATGTATTTGTGTATACGAACATGTATGTATGTATATATGTAACATAATTTAAGATACAACCTTCATAAAAGTTTCAATTTCGTCGTAGTTTAAGGTTTTTAACCATTCTATTATTAGTTTTTTGCAATTATATGAATTCAAGGGGTATATTTTTAGAATCTTATTTATCTTGTTATAAAGATAACATGATTTTTTCGAATATTGGTCCTGTGCGAATCTGGTTCTAGTAATGTAAGAAGGAGCAGCAAGATAGTTTCTCTTGTTTAAAATGTTTGGGTCAAAATATAAAGAATGATGTAACTTTGTTACTGTTTGTAGAATATATAGCTTTCTTACTGAAAGAAGGTTGCTGTAAAGCTCTATTGTTGAAAACCTAAAGGGCTTAAAGTACATTACTTTTATTAGAGATCTTTGAGCCCTCTCGAGTTGTATAAATTTTGTCTTGGATGCCCCTCCCCATATTGTGATACAATATATAATTACAGACTGAGCTAAAGCAATGTATATTTTATTTAATAAGTCTTTGTTTGCAACGTGACGTAATGTCTTAAATATACATATGAGCTTTCTGACTCTGCCAGCGATTAGTTCAGTCTGTGGGTACCAAGATAGCCTTTGATCAACAATTACTCCGAGATATTTTGTTTTGTCTACTTTGGTTATACGTGAGCAGCCACAATTTACAGCTTGTGGGGCGTGGCAAGTATGAATCGTGATTCCAAAGTCCATCTTAGGTTGTGATGAGTTATATATGGAAAAACATATAAAATTTGTTTATGCCATATTAAAGGTAAGTAAGTTGTTATTAAGCCATCCAGCAATCTTAGTAAGTCCCATTTCTGCAAAATCATGTACAGCTTTCCATGTGTCACCGGAAAAGACAACGGCTGTATCATCTGCATATGAGAATATTTGGCCTGCAGGGAGGTTCTGTTTACACAAATCGTTGATGTAAATTAAAAATAGAGTTGGGCCAAGAACACTCCCCTGGGGGACTCCGAAAGTAATATCTACATCTTCACTGACGTGTATTCCAACTTTGACACGTTGCTTGCGTTCTGAAAGATAGTTTTCTAAAAGAGCAAGGGGGATGCCTCTTATTCCGATTTGTGCAAGTTTTCTTACAAGAATGGGGACAGAGACGGTGTCGAAGGCCTTTTTTAGGTCTAGAAAGACAGCTAGACACTTTTTGCCATTTTCAAGCTTGTTAATAACAAGTGACGTAAGTTCTGCTACTGCATTTTCAGTGGATAGTCCCCCTCTAAACCCGTATTGCTTATCAGCTAGTATGTTATATTTCTGTAGATAATTCAGTAACCTATTATTTAACAGCTTTTCAATAATTTTAGAAATTGAGGGTAGGACTGATATCGGTCGATAATTGTTTACATCGTCTCTGTTTCCGTTTCAAATTATGGGTTTTCGCGAAAAAGTATCTCGATATCTATAGTTTTTCATTATGGTTTTATCTCTTCTTTTTTCTATAAATTATTATTTCACTATTTTAAGTAACATAATGTAAATATTTTTGTAATACAAACAAATAATTTGAAATCAACTACGTGTCAAAACGCCACAAACACAAAATTGGAAGAACTTTGCAATGCAGCGATTGTGCGCGAAAGGGACTAACCATGACCACGACCACTCTGCCAAGAGTGCACGACTAGGAAGAAGAAGTGTCACCCGGACACAAATTATCTCTCAAATCCAAATTTCCTGTTTGTTATAAAAATGTTTGGTCACCCTATTAGAATGGGATAAACAGCCTCGGTATGCGTTATCTCTCTCTGCTCGCGTTTTTGGCCCAAGAGCTCAATCCTGTTTGTATATTACATCCATGGGCATGGATGTAATATACAAGTACAAGGTTCGATTTATCAACAGTTTGACACGTAGAGTGATAGGTTTCTCGGGTTTCTGTCTACGGTTTGACAGATATTTTGAGCATAGAGGTATCTTAAGAAAACTCCTCATTTATAAGCTTAGATTAGAAATGATGATAGAAGGTAACAGATACCTCTCTTTCTTCAGCAAAGTACTCTATTTTGAGTTCAATTGTCGTGACGCTAAAATTCATATTGCTTCGCTCTGAACCGGCGAGTCGGCTAGATCAAACGCACCCGCGCCGCTCGCCCTTGAACGCGGCACGTGTAGCGATAGGGTTGTATGGATTCTGATGTCCTTAGCTGCCTACATCTAACAATCTACCAATATCTTAGCCTACCATGAGTCTTTCAAGACGCACTGGCCCTGATTCTGTTGTTCACAACTAAACTAATTTTAATGTCACTATGTCTCTTT
This sequence comes from Polyploca ridens, assembly GCA_951394255.1. Lineage (NCBI taxonomy): Eukaryota > Metazoa > Arthropoda > Insecta > Lepidoptera > Drepanidae > Polyploca > Polyploca ridens. Next base: position 22,107 of record CATOBL010000025.1, read on the forward strand.
CTAACAAAGAACATAAGAAAAGGATGTAAGAATTTTAGTCCTGTCAAATTAGTCCAATGCTTGTTTTCAATATAAATTTAGTCGCCATCTATCGCTGTCACGCCTAAAGACACGCAAAATAAGACGGCAAAAATTAATTTGACAACTTAAAATATGTTCTATCCTTTTTCAATCATGTTCGTAAGAAAGAGATGAGAGGTGACTAAAATTAGTTTAGTGCGATTTACAACAGAATCGGCACCATTGTCTCCAAATAAAACGCTGTCATGGTCGAACGAATATTATAAAATACAAAAACTGAATTTCAATATTTTTGTATGATTACAATTATTTGTTTATTCATATTAGGAATAAAAAGTATTTTAGCTTATGTAATGATGGATATTTATTTTCCCTACTCTAAAATCACTGTTAGATAACATTATTATTATAAATAATTAAATCGCGTGAATAATTTCAATAATATGCTATTTTTATGAATAAAATAAACCAACTAAATGTAAAAGTAGTTTAAAATTGAATAAAAGTAAATTGTGCCATGCGTACAAGTTCTCGCATTGGCTTACGGGACGGCCCTCTGTTACTTGCACTGCGGGCAGTTCACCAAGCGGTAGGCACTTATCGAGCGTCCTTGAGTGAGTGATGTAGCACTGATAGAAGTCTGTGGCTGATGCAAATGATGAGTTGTACCGTTGTACCTCAGTCTTGATTTTATTAGTGAAATTGATTTTGCGCTTCACTTGCGAAGATTCGCACTCATTTCCGCTGAATATCGAAGTGCATTTTTTATTCTGTAAAAAATAAGATACTTATAGTTATTGACGAAACAGACTTAGGACCAATATTGCATTATAAAGTATTGTATGTACATGAGTATACCTGCTATGTTCTGATACCGGACATAGGCAATGAATCGTCTCGTGACCACTATCTATCCAGTTTTACTACGTAGGTATAGGTAAGGCAAAGGGTATCTTTACGAATAGGGTCTAGCATTTATTTTCAGCAAATGATCTAATTAACTTTTACGGTCACTAATCACTGAAACATCTATCCATATTGTTCTACGAAGGTAAAAAAAAACTCGTAATAATATAAATTTCCCGAACTCGATTTTTTTAACGATGTTTAACTTACCTCATAAATTCCTCTCCTGTATCAGGTTCATTCTCCAAACGATCACGCTCAGTAAGTGCCTTGTCTCGTCTTTCAATAGCTATTTTCAATCTACCCTCATTTATGAAATCCTGCCCATTATTTTCAGGCTTCTTTTTAGAAGTTCTAGGTAATATATCTGTGAATCTAGGTTTCCTGAGTAAAGCCCAGACGTCACACTCATCAGCAACGTTTTGTACAGCCTCACTAAACGATGCACGTAAAGACCATACTTTTGTTACACCTATATCCTATTATAAAAACAAATCACAGAAAAATCTGAATTCATAATCTTATTAAATTTAAGTTGGTACCTATAGGGCAAAAAAACGCGAATGAAGCTTATTTTTGATTCATCGTGCATGTGAAGCTGAATTTTCGTTAGCGGCACGACAAATATAAAGATTTCTTACAGACAACTTTCGTAATTCATTTAAATCCTTTTCGCAGGCTTTCGCTTGTTCGGCAAGGGCATCTCGACGTGCCGTTTCAACGATCAATCGAGCGTGAAGGTTCTCTGTCATCTTCGTGAGTTCCGTTTCTTCATCAGTAAGTTTCTGAATTTGCGTCGTAGCATCTCGTATGGCTCGATTAATCGTCGTTACCATTGCTTCCACTAATTTGAAAAATGCAAATATTATATTTTATATTATGATAATGCCAGACGTCCCGTGCTTTTGAGTTTTAAAATTAAAAAGCGGAAGAGTAACATGAACAGCCAGCCCTGCCTTATACTTTGGGCCCCCCGCTAAATACAGTCCACTTAAACGCTTTAAATTCGCACCACCATAAAGTTTTGGTTACGTCCACATTCGTATGGCAGCATAGGCAGGACCGTAACCAGAAACCATGTTCGGGGGGTGGTAGACAGGATTCAGTTTCAAGGCGTGACGAAATTTTGTGAAATTAGTTTAATAAACATCAAAAATACGTAATCATTACTTTTCTGTACTTAAATTCAATGTTATTTAGGTATAGGTCCAATATGGTGCAACACAATATGATATGCTTTGGTACCAATGAACAGTCATTATATTTAAACATTACCTATTCGAAAATTTTGGTGGTTTCATGAACCGCCAACCAATGGTCTTCGTCCTCATTGGATGAAATTCACCAAAGATACGCGGTAGAGCCTGTGTTGCAAGGGTCCATAGGCTACGATAATATCATCAGGCGGCGACCCGCCTCAAAGCGACCAACTCGACCCAAAGCGGTTCGACAACCGCTTTGGGTCGAACGCTGGTTTGCTACCTTTGTAGTATAACATATATACCTATACTTATATCTCGATTTTGGAATAGGAAAAAGCTTTGTATCGCCTATGCTACAAACTACTTGATGAATGGTCAAGTATCCTATCTCAACCATTTTCACATAGGTAGGTACAATTTTATGATGTGATGATTGATGAAAGCATTTTATGACTAGACCTCTATATTTACTGCATTATAATTGTTTTACGTAAATCCGTATAAAGATCAGCGATGAAAAGCTTACATTCGCGCTTTTCTTTGAGTTTTGTTTCAATGTCTTGTTCTTGAAGTTTTATTTTCTCAATAGTTGATTCAACTGAGTTTTCCATTTTTTTCGGTCGTGAAATTTCTTATTTATTTTAACTTTGTGAATTTACCAACAGAGGTATGAACCGGTGGATTTTACCGCCAAAAGGTTGTTTTTTAACATTCATTCAACAATCATGGCAAAGGATTCAGAATAATGTAAAATATAGGTAATAGAGGTAATCCTAAACTATTTTTTTAATGGACATGAACCCAAAATTTGGCCTTATCAATCACCCTTACGCGGACATAAATCATCTTACGCGGACAAAATATCCTAAACTATTTTGCAACTGTCTATTTATAGCTCTACGGTTTTTAATATAGTGAAGTTCACTCTACGAGTGAAATCATTGAAGTAAAAGAAAATACATGCGTCTGTGAGTGAATCTCGAGTTAGCCTCAATTTGTCTATGGTTTTTGAGTAAACGCGCGCGGTATAGTCGTTACTTTCGTAACCCCGGGAAACTTGAAAACAAATAGATTAATTCCACGATTTGTGAAATATTCTCTATTAGTAATGAACAATGGAGAAACCCGACGCTAACGGTTTCGTTAGTGTAAATTGGCCCAGTAAAAGTATTCCACATGGAGGTATTTTTCATACAAAGATTGCTGAACCCTCAACGGCTCAGCAAGAATTTCTTAAGGGTAGGTATTTAATGAAACAAAACTTCGTAAAGTAGGTAACTTATGTATAATTATTTACAAAATTCAATTCTTTCCATCCAGTTCTTTTGGACGAATCCAAACTGACATTAGCACAACGTCGGAAGTCTGCGTATAACCTTCGGGAAGAGGATGCTCCGAAGGAAGACGTCAGATCTCATGTCGATATTCCAAGGATCCGTCCGCGCACGTCACGTCGCCGCTCCTTATCCGCTATCAGAGAGTCTGGTATTTATGAAATGGATCCGTTAGTATACTTACCTATTATAGGTTTATGTTTTAAAAATTTTGGTTTCAACCACAATTTTCACCATGGAGTAATCAATGTGGTCGAAAGTAGATAAGTATAAGGGATAGGAAGGTGCTTGGCGACAGATTTTCAGCTTGCTACAAAGTAGGTACCCTACCGCCGTGGTTTCCTTAAGATTTTTTGCTACACAAAGTTCACGTGTTCATCGTAGGTTTCTTACTCACGGACTGTGGCGCCACTATCATAGCGGTTTTCAACCGCATTTTTGTAAATCATTACAAAAACTGTGGTTGAAAACCGAAATGAAAATAGATTTTTAATATGTTTAGTTATCGACCTCTAAAACGCGGCGAAGACCGTGAGAAAATGAAGGAGAAATTAGCTCATTCGATGTTGTATGGCGACACTCCGGATCAACCAAAAGCGCCTCCTGAACCGAAACCTGCTGCCAAACCAAGACCTAAATTACCATCCAACAAGGAGCGATGGAACGAATGTAAGAAATTCATTATTAGTAGTTTCTACCCGCGCACCTGTATTCCCAAAGCTTATCATATAAAAAGTACTAAATCCGTTTACAACCGGAAACAAACAACTTTCTCATTTATATTAGTAGGATAACTTTAAAAAATAGTCTCTCTAGTTGTTGCGCTGCGCCTGTTAATAAACTATAAAAATCACGACTTATTTCAGTGGTAACCCAAATCCGGGAAAGGACCGAATGGCTCGCAGAGATGGAGTACCTCGGCGAAGCGGGCCCGCACCGGGAGATCGTAAATGATCAAATAGCTGAGCGCATGCGGGCTCTCGATGTGCTAGGAATAGATAGCGAATGCTCATCGGCTAGGTCTACGGCTACTGGCTTCAGCACTTTGCGGAGCAAAGAAATTATGCAGAAGAGCGTAAGGTCTACAAATGAAGGGAGTGTGAAAGCTGGTGAGAACTATCATAATTTTTAGGCAATAGAAGTTGGGCGTAAAGTGGTTTATTAGGCTTGTAAGACGGAAAAGCTTGGTTTTGTTATTTATTTAGCTTACGAGCATTGAAGTGTAATAATTCAATGCTGACGAGTTAATAATTTTTTTTACGAAATTGAATTAGGTACCTATGTTGTGAGATAAATATCTGTAAATATCCTTGTTGGTTGTGCGTGAGGCAGGTAACAAAATCCTTTTATTTTAATTTCGAAGAATGTTTGTAAACTTTTGATTAATTTTCAGTTCATTCCAATCGAACCACCAACAGTCAAGAGAAGAGGAAGTCCGTACGAAGTACAGTACGTAGCCGCAACAAGGAAGAGAATGTTTCTTCCTATGGACAGTTATCTCCACTACAATACTCTGCCAGAAGGCGGGTATAGCTTGCTTCCGAGGAGTATATTGAGATGTGAGGCTAATAAGGGTTTATGGTAGCTTTCCACCACATGCACAGCGAGGGATAATGTTTTAATTAGTATCTCTAGTGGATAGACATCCTCAGTGCCGGATCCAGGTTTTCGGTTTTGGGGGCCTGAGGGACTTGATCCAACTCAGGATAGCCTTTGCCAAGATTTATCGGGGTGAACCCACATGCTTTTTGGGGAGGCTTGAGCCCCTGGATCTGCTAATGGACATCCTTATTGTGAGAAGATCCCCAGTTTATACTAAATATAGCAGTAGAATAACCTTGTTTTGTCATCACTATGCTACTTAAATGTTGACTTAATAGATGTGTAGTCTGTTGTTCCATGTCTTATTGGCATGCAACTGTGCATAAAAAGTGCAATTTTTTTTTTATAAAAAAATACATGTTTCTTTTTATAACAGCATTGATATATATTAAAACAAATCAAACATGAGTAGCATGGTACAAATAATATACTATGGTGATGATAGTAGCTTGTATTCTTTTTACAATGAGGAACAGTATAAGGCATGAGCCGTGAGCACAGATAGGCAGTAGTGGGGGCAAACTCGCGCATTTACACTTTCGGCCAAATGACACGCGAAAATCCAATAGACGACGAGCATCGACTGACGAACCATTCGTGTGCATGAGCTGCACTCCCCCCCTTCTTCATTCCGCCAAACAGACCAAAAAATTAACTACTGTGCAGGTGTCTGTTTGTGCTCAGGACTCATGCAGTTTCCTGTATTAGCCGTATTAGTCTATGATTATATGAAATAATTTTTGTAGTACACACGGCTACAGATCAAGCTATACATTTCCAATATAAGCTGACCTCTCATTGTACGGAAATCCTATACAATGCGAGATCAGCTTATACTGGAAATGTATAGCTTGATGTGTTGCCGTGTGTACCTACTATAGAAATTACATTGTGAAAAATAAAAACCTACAATTAAACATTAGTATTTTAATCATCAATGATGATTGTTTTTGATACTTTCTTCTTGGATTCAGCAGGAGCATCTGATTTCCTTTTCTTAGATTTAATTTCTACAATATCAGTTCCACTTACAATATTTTGTTCAAGACATTTGGGTGCTGGCCTGTCCAAGTCAAACAATGAGTACTTCCTGACAGTCATTTTCAATGTGAAGTTTGGATCATCAATCAAATCCATATGAGGTCCCTTTTTTATGTAGCTTATTGTTGAATATGCTGTGTAATGAAAATCTTCTACAAGGTAACTTTCAACCAACAGAAATGCAATTACATCCTCCCCAAAAACTCTAGAGAAACCAGGCTCTTTGCCTTTATGCCTTAAATTTACTGGTCCTTTTAAAAACCAGGCATCTAGCAACTTCTGTGCAGTCAACTTTGTGTCTTGTTTTTCAGCATTTTCTATAATAAACTTAAGTGTTACACAGTGGGATTCAAGGCTAGTTACCTTTGCATTAGGATTTGGATTGCAACAGACATCACACATTTTATTACAATCAGTATTGCCCCAGTCTTCATCAAAATGTTCAGCTATTAACTGTCTCCTACATAATTCTCCATTAAGGCAGTATTTGATCATTCCATATAAGTGATCTAAGCTTCCCACTGAGGAAAATACCATGGTGCTAACTTTGAATATATCCTGCATTCTATATAGAGTGATACATTCTGCTCTCAAGCCATCACGGCCTGCTCTCCCACTTTCCTGGTAATAATTCTCCATTGATTTACTTATTGTGTGATGTATGACAAATCTTACATCAGGTTTGTCAATCCCCATTCCAAATGCAACTGTAGCTACTATAGCTTGGTACTGTTTATCATGCCATTTTATATGGACTTTAGAACGAGTTTCAGAATCCAAGTTAGCATGATAACATCCAACACTCAAACCTTTTTTACGTAAATTTTGAGTGATTTCTTCAGCATCTTTAATACTATTTGTATAGATAATCCCACTTTCTCCCTTGTATCGGTATTTCAGTAGTTTTTCAATTATTGCTATGCATTCTTCTTGAGAAGTAGGTTTCTCTAATATTTTGTAAAACAAATTGGGTCTGTTGAATGTCGATTTAATTACTAAACAACCAGGAATATTGAGAATTTTTTGGACATCTGTTAAAACATGTGCTGTGGCCGTAGCTGTTAAGCCTAGTATTGGCACATTAGGAAACATGTTGGATAGTATTCCAAGGTATTTATAATCGGGTCTGAAGTCATGGCCCCATTGTGAGCAACAATGTACCTCATCTATGGCTATTCTTTGCAGTCTGCCATCAGCATAACATTTCTGTAAGTTTGACATGAATCGTTTGCTCTTAGCAAACCTTTCTGGTGTCACATATAACAATTTAACATCAGATTTTTTGTCTTTTAATATATTTAATGCAGTAGAAGTGTCTTCTTTTGAAATGGAACTGGTGATGTGTTTTGCTAGTATATTTTTCTTTGTTAGAGACCTTACTTGGTCTTCCATAAGAGAAACAAGGGGTGAAACAACTATAGTTATACCAGGTTTGACCAAGGCAGGCAGTTGGTAGCACAAACTTTTGCCCGCGCCAGTAGGCATAACTACAATTGCATGCTGCCCTGATAGAGTCGAATTTATGGCGCTCAGTTGTTTAGGCCTAAATGAGTCAATGCTAAAAGCATTATTCAAAGTTTTCAATACCTCATCAGTCCATTCGTAAGTAGTTCCAGCCCAGTCTACGCTTGCTAAGGTGTCCGATTTTAGTTTGTTTATAGAATTCTTTAGTGATGATTTCTTCTCGTGCAAGGTGCGTTGGAGATTTTTCCATTTTGCTAGTTCCCCATCTACTTTTCGTAATTCTTTGTCAACGGCTTTTAATTCTTTCTCCAGTTCTTCCACGGAACTCATCTTGTATTAACAATACGAGTCGTTCGTTAAATAATTATTATACTAAGTATTTCGTAAATTAATTTCATTCATTTTTGAAATGAAATGCCGCAAAATGTGCGCAAAATCCAATGTCAAAATCAGTGTTCACAACCTGAAGCCAGGCAGCTATCGTACCAGGGCCGTAAAATTATCGTATATGCTCGTATATGGATCAAAATTATCGTATCCATCAGGAAAAAGGCTAAAATACTTTAAAAAATCATATGAAACGTGACAATAATATGTTGCAAATACTTAATAGTTTAAATCTTGTAAACTTGTTTTTTAAATGGAAAAAAAATTATAGTTCGCGCCAACATCTCGAATTTATAAAGAAGAAAATAATGTTAAAAGATAGAGACACATGAAAACAAGCCAATTTTTTAAAAGTTTAACTGAATAGATTCTATATTTGCGAGAACAGAATACACAAATATTAATGAAACTTAATATTTTATATACAAATTCGAAAAGACAATAACTGCCAACACTCCACCACATCGAACGAAGATATCGATATCGATCGCTGATTGGAAGACAGTAGCAAGATTGCGCCATGAAGCAACAGCATGTGTTCCTAATATGTTCCTAAGAAATAAATGAGCCAATAGATGGTGCTGACACTAAAAAACAACTGTAATGAGGAGTTATTTTGACTATAGAGGTATCATAGGAAAATTCCTCATTGTTATTGGGCTATTGGCTATCTGTGTAATCATCAAATTTTTCATCAGAATAGAAATTATCGTACAATTTGCGTACGATAGTCGTGTACCATCGTACATCGTACTTAGTTATGAAATTATCGCACATCTACGAAAATTATCGTACGGTTGCGAACACTGGTCAAAATATTGACAGTTGGTTGACAGACAGGACAGATTCAGTGTGTGTGTGACCAGATTTTATTTTTTCGAATATACCGAGGCCACCTCGAATAAAGAATATTTAATTCACACGGACCACATTTTGCCTTCACTATGGACCGCGTGTGTGATACCAACCACACCGCAGCCACGTCGCAACCACAACGCAACCACCAACGACACTGAACAAGCGGTACGTGCGAATAGACGCTTACAGAATACCGCAGCCAAATAACTATGTTTGCACGTCGCCAATCTAATTGGGATGCGGGGAAGGGTCGGTAACGCGTGCGTAGTACCTCGTGCATTGCAAGCGTCCATATGGCTACGGTAGCCGAACCGCTTATCATCAGGCGGACCGTATGTTTGCTTCAAAAAAAGAGCCGAGTATTCAAAAAAAGAATAAAATACTGAAATATCCAAACCAATAAAATTCCCGTTTTCCATTCATCATAATAAATTTTAGCAGCGTATTCAAGATGCCATTACTCAACCTATTATTTATCATGAAATTTGGCATGCAGATAGCCTATGGTATTGAGAAGGACATACTGAGGCAATTTTTATCCCGGGAACGCGGGTAAAACTGCGGGGGACAGCTAGTAAGTTATAAATCGTCCTAAGAGAATAACCCCCTTATTCACAATAAAGTTATCAAACGTTGATTAGCTAAAATTCCGAAGTCTGTTTCTGACACGTGACATTTGGTGATCGAAAGAGACACACTATTACACTGATTTAGTTAAAAAGCGATTATGAACAAGGGGGTAAATATATATTTTTTTAGATAAGAAGCGAGTTAAATTTACACGTTATGGTCATCCAACACGAATAGAAAACGACATGAAGAATGTGTAAATCAGATCTAGGAAAGTAAAGTGTATGTACATTCACCATTTACCAACCTTATAAAACGCGTACAATATAAGGTTCAAAAGTTGAGGACTCTGATTACCTAGGATCATACGGTGTTGTGCGTGTACGGCAAACAATATTTATCATGTGGGTCAAAGTTCTCATCATAACAATATTGTAAGTGTATTGTACCATGCAAGTTTAAATTCGTGCCAATCGGTGATCTTTGTATCAAAATAACTTAGACCTTGAATTAACATTTTAAATGTGATTCCCATAACGCGCGTGATGAAATTGTCCAATACTCAGTGCAAATTGAATTTGTATGATCTATATTTTTTAGCTTTCTTAATTTCATCAATTGCAAAATAGCTGCCCTTCTCCTGGCAAGGGGTGGTTCCAAAGGAGTTCGATTAAAGAATCTACAGAAAGTAGGAGGAAAGAGTTTGGTTGGTCTTGCAATCCAAAAAGCGAATGCTGCCGGATTACACGATATTACTATTTCTACTGATCACCCTATGATAGCATTAGAAGCTATAAAATGTAAGTACATTAAATAAATATAGTTAAATGTTATGTAACTCTTATCTACTATCTATCCATCCAGTTCAGTACCACTATCATCGTGAGCTACGGTAACGTAATTGATATTCGCTAGCTACTATATTGAATATTTTGTATGACGAGCACCGCATCTAGTGAATGGTTTTGGAAACGTGCACACAGAGAAGACCACTCACTAGTCGTCTTGGTGCAGAGATGTCACCTGAACCCTCCATGAGAGCTGAGTGTGACACTTCGACAATTTGATTTGTCTGCAGTCAAGACAATGATATTATAATAGAGATATGCTACCCTCATACTAAGCGGCGTTCAATTATTGTTGAATTAGGTGAATGCGATAGATAATACGGAACGTATGGTACAGAAAGAGATAGCTATATGTAGCCGCTAAGCAAAATTACGACAATTGTCTGAATTTGTCTGCAACAATTAGCGTGCGTTAATGCGATATCTACCTCTTTTTATTATAATATCATTGAGTCAAGAGTCGAATTCGTTACAATGTTTCCAAAAAGCTTCTATGGTACAAAAAGCAACTATTGGACTCACAAAAACAAAACGACATTTTGCGTAAACGTATCTTTCGTAGCAATAATATGAAGAAAAAGCAGCATTCTGATAGCTCAAAGACGAAAGTAGAGAATTTCTTATCAGATCCAAAAAAGAAGGAAGATGTTATAGACTCTGGTGTTTGCTGAAACTATAAAAAATAATCTAATTATTAATTACGAAAATCTAAAAACTCGTAAGCAGAAAAAGGAATTCAAGGAGAAGGCAGCCTGTAAGACTTTGAAAAAATATAAAATAATAAATGATTTACATGAGAAAAGAAATTACCGTATCACGATGTGTCATTGCCATGTCGCAATGGGGATCCACAGGCAAAGCTCAACGCAGAGGGCGCCAGCGGCGGCATGGCCACTGTCAAATTAATACCGCTTTGTTTACTGAGAACTTCGTGCTATTTTTTGTGATAAAACCGGTCAACCATCGATATTGTTATCATGTATTGTGCCTGGAACCTTAAAGAATTGAAAGACGAACTAAGAAAACGAGGAGGAAAGCTAACTGGAAGGAAAGCAGACCTTGTTGAGAGGTGAACTTATATTTACTAAAATGCTTTTTAAATAGTGTTAAATTGTAGATTTGGAGCCTTTCTTGATTGTAAAGTGTTAAGTATTACTTGGTTCATGCTAGGAAAATCGCAGAGCTCATAAAACGTTAATAATAAATGGTATTTTAATTTTTAGGTTGGAAGCATATGACCGAAACTTTAATTTCGGCAATCAAACCCCTCAAGCTTCTCAAAGCCAAGCTATTGATGTTCCTGCTGTAGAACTTTACCAAGACGTTAATAGCTCCACCATATTACCGAAGATTACCAAACAACATATTCAAAGTTACTTTGACAGGTATTAAGAAATTATTTTCAATGTTATAGTGTTTGATACCCTAGTACGTTATTTAACGTGAAGCTTATTTTTTTTCAGATTCAATAAGAATATCAGTGATGCTGTAAGATTGTATGAATCAAGATACCTTCTTGTTTTGCGATCTACAACATCTGGTCAAGATACATACTTAAAAGGTAGACTTATTCTCACTTAACTAGTTTAAAAATCATGTCTAAGAAATAAAGTGTAGCTTGGTTACTTTTTTATTGCTGATATAAGTATATTAATTAAAATGTTGATGTTAAATATAATGTGCCTTTAAATACATAAAATAATTTTTTCAGGATATTGCAAGGCATCTATGAAGCAGCTTCAATATGAGGTAAACATTAAATTAAATAATGATGGAATGCCCGAGGAAGCATGCTGTGAATGTGCAGCAGGCGAAGGCAATGAAGCCCATTGTAAACATATAGCTGTGGTACTTCTAGCCGCAGAAAATATTGTGCATCAAAAAATAATATTATTACACGAAGTTTCTACATCGCAACTACAAACATTCCATAAGCCATCAAGGAAATATTATGCAACACCATTGCGAGCCTCTAGATTGCCATCCAAGAGAGATATAAATAATACTATTTACTCCCCATACTTGAAACAGAACCCTAATTTTGACAAGAAGGCATTTCAATGCAGGTTTCAGTCTCTGATTTTAAATTACCCTGGCTCATCAATGCCTCTAAAACAAATATATCCTGTAGCTAATCAACAAGGAATATGTTTGGACCATGAATACTTGGAAAAAAATGCAGTAGATATGTTTTTAGAATCTATTAATTTACTTAATGTATCTGAACAAAGAATTAAGGAAATTGAAATGGAAACTAGAGGACAAAGTTCAAATACAAAATGGCATGACTACAGAAGAACTCACATTACTGCCAGCATTTTTCACACTGTGTGCCATTTAAAGAGTGAAACTTTACAGAAATATTCCAATCAAATAATTAATAAAAATCTTGTCCAGACAAGAGCAATGGCACATGGGGTTTTAAATGAAAAAGTTGCAATTAAAAGGTATATGGAGACGTATGGGCTGGATGTAGAGGAATGTGGTTTATTTTTATCACAAGAACGTCCTTACCTAGGAGCATCCCCGGATGGTTTACTGGGATCAGAAACAATAATAGAAGTGAAATGTCCATATTCTTCAAGAAATAAAGACATCAGTCCTTTAACAGTACCATACCTACAATATGATGATGTTCAACAATTAACTTTAAAAAAGAATAATATTTATTATTCCCAAATTCAAGGCCAATTATATGTCACCAATAGAAAATATTGTAATTTATTAGTTTTTACCTATAAGCATTTAGAAGTCATATTTATAGAACGTGATGAACAATTCATTATGGATATGGTACAAAAACTTGATGACTTTTATAATAATTTCTTTAGAAATGCTGTTATTAAAAAATATTTCTATAAACAATAAGATTTTAAAATAAAACATATTACATTTATAAAACGTCTTTTATTTCATTATATTTTCTCTAAAATTACAAGCCATAGCACAAACAAATAAAATCCTAGATGCTAGTGGTACATGGTATGGACTTAATTCACTTTTTAAAATCTTGTAAGTTTTAGCAAGACCTATTATACGTTCTATGTGAACTCGCTTGCTCGCTAGTTTTCGATCCTGTATTATTCTTACACCTGGTATTTGTGTCTTTCCTTTCAAAAACATTGGTATATTAATTGTTACATCTTTTGGAGCAAAAATATCCTGCACATTAAAACCTCTGTCTGCCATTATGGAATCACCACTGTCACACAGGTTTTCCAGTTTGGATCTTTCTATTATCTGTCTATCACTGACTGAACCTCCATAACATTCTGAAACATATGATATGAGACCACCAGGTGTTGCTCCAATCATAGCCTTCACAGTATTTTTGTGTTTGTAGCTGCTGAATGTCACCTGCTGTGCTACAGGATTTCCGGGCTTTGTGATGGGTATTTCTGTTGTGTCCACAATTATTCTTGTATTTGCAAAACTTCTTTTAAATGACTCTGGCATAAAGTATTGGACCAATTCTTTACTTGGCCAAATATCAATTAAAACCCATATTTCATACATAAAATTTATCCATGTAATAAAAATGTTGGCAACATTTGTTTGAGAAATACCAAATAAAAATGCCAGCTCAAAATCTGGTAAATATCTTCTTAATTTTATCATTGTTATTAACAGTTGGTCACCAATACAAACATTGATGACATTACTACCCTTGTAATTTAAATTATTACACATAGGACTTAATGTATCTAACACCAGCATGAATTTTTCATAATTTTCTAGCCCTGTATAAAAATGAATAGCCTGCTGATTACCCCTCATAGCCTCTAGTGATAAGATACCCAAAGAACTACCGCATTGAGTGCTGACAGATACTGTTTTTGGAGTCATATCTTCTGTGGGACTCTCTATTGTAGATAGTTCTACATCAGTGCTAGTAGAGGGTTCTGGAATACTTTCTTCCACAGTTGATTCTGTGAAATCAATTCTGCGTCTGCTTCTTTCCAAATGCCGAAGAGCTCTTGATGTAGGTGTTGTTGAGATTCGTGGGTTCCAAGGGAATATGCTGGGTACAGTCCCCTTTTTGAGAAATCTGCATATTTGAGGTTGTCCTGAAAAACAACATTTGAAGAGTTATCAAGAGATTGTTATTTAGACTATTATTTACATTGACATAAGAGAAGTAAAGATATTACGACACATAGTCTGTAGTATGAAGACATGGGATACATTTTTATTGGTTTATGAAGGTAAAAAATTGCATAAAACTATGCTTAGAAAAAAAAGGCACAGGCTAGTTTATCGTGAAACTAACTTTAGTGGTAACTCTCTGTGATACTAATTACTGAAATATACCCATTATAACTCACCTGTATAAGCTGACTGTCCTACATAATCAGATTCTTGGAAGTGATTCCGACATAACCTGCTATGCTGGGTCGCTACAAAATTTTGGCGACGTATTGCCTTTTCCCACTTTTTTTTTAATGTGGGATCTTTAGGAAATAAATGTACACCTGGGTTAGTACATCCTGGTACAGCACACAGAGGCATATTTCGAGAAAATTTAATTTTACTGATTTATAGGTTACAAAACGTATGTATTTGACAGTTTCCAATGGCCATGTCGACGATGCGCCACCTGGCGTGAAAAAATGGCCGTGGAGATCCCCATTAGACATTACCATGTTGCGATTTGTCATTACCATATTACAGAATGTCATCACCATGTCTTCTAAAACTTTGGGGGGCTATAAGTCCTTTATTTATGGGAGAAGGGGGAGGCCTTTTCCAGAATCTTCATGTAGATATTAAAGACTTTCGATCTGGTCAGAAAAATAGTTACTTTAAATATTTTTTTTTTCTTTTTCAAAATCTTGCCAAATTGCATATTTTCAAATAATTACCCAAGTATTTCATACTAGTTGTTTAACCGTAGGTAGTCATTAGCGACATATATACCTTATAAAATTCAAGTTATATTTAAAATTCTATAGATTTAATAGCTTGTTTTTCTCTTTTCAGTTAATTTATGTTTTACGCAGTCGGGTTTTTTGTTTCTTTTAATAATTTAATTTATTTCAGACTTTTTAGTTTTATACAGAAAGAGTTGTATGTAAGTAAATGAGCGGTACGGTAAAGGAACGCTAACAACCATCGCATCTCTGTGATTTACGTATGGTAACGGCTCACCTACTGTCCTTGCATTAAACGTGGTTTTTTACAGTTTTCGTCAAAATGGTAGCATAAAAGTATTACAATATATACATATATGGAATGGTCTATTTATAAGCTTTCATTTGATACCCATATTGTTATAATAACGAAACTTTTGTTTTTAATACCCCCCTATTTTTTTATTCTTAGGCGCCATATAAAAATAATATACCCTATGACACTCCCCCAGTCAAGACGAATCTAACGACACCTCATATGCTTAAATCCATCAAGCCGTTTAGGCTGCAGAGCGGCACAAAGAAATAGACATACATACATACATACATACATACATACAACCTAACCTAACCTAACCCTCCTTCCGGGTCAGTCGGGTAAAAACAGATTCCATACCTTATGTGAGTATTTTTCCAATCCAAGTTTTAATATTTTTTGTCGTTATTAATTTTATACCTATATTATTATTATTTTTAGATAATGCAACTATTTTTCGCCGAAGTCACGTTACTGCCAGTGATTGGGCGCCATCAATTTGGGGCGCCGCAGAATTTCTAACTCACAGACCGGAAGTAACCATTTTAGTGTTAATTCAAGTAACATCTCCGTTCATTCGGTCGTCACACATACGTGAAGCTGTAAATAAAATAAATCATCCTATGGCTTTTGATTGTGTATTTTCAGTTACGAGGTAAATAATATAAGAAAAGGAGCTATTTCTAATAGGAATTTTGTGATAAAAAAAAACCCGCAACTTGAAAATATTGTTTTCAGAAGTTTTAAGCTTCGCTGGCAGTTACTGAATGGCCAGACTCTGCCGCTGAATTTTAATCCTTCTTCGAGACCTAGAAGACAGGATTGGGATGGTGAATTTATAGAAACTGGTGCATTTTATATTACAAGAAAGCCCTTAATATTTTCAGGATCTTTCCAGAATAATAAGTAAGTTCTATATTCAATGCTTTTTAGAGAACTATTGTTAAACGTTAGTACCGAGGCGGGGATTGTTTTCGAGTTTTTATTGTTTTTTACAAAGATTTCTAAATATAATTTCAAGTGACCGAATGGTATTACTCGTTAAAATTTAAAAAAAGAATGGACATTCATCATTATTGCAGTGGACCCTTCATTTACTAAAACATGACTTTTAAGGTCGGTGACTGACAGTGCGGACTATATGAAGTGATTTATTTTGTGACTATATATAGACAGGCGGTAGTGTGTCAAGCCAAGTTCAAGAAAAGAGAACTGGCGAGCAGCACCGCGTGTAATATTACACAAACCATTTGGAGCCACTTTTGTTAATACAACTCGAGAAAACTGAAATAAGACAAGGCTGTAAGGCTCAACCTTTGCCTGCCTTTTGGCGAATAAGACAAACAAAAAGAACAGGCAGGCATGTTTTATTGCTTTCTCTCTCTATCAGAGCCCGTCATTTGGTTACCTTACCACGTAATTTTAATTTTTTGATAAGTTAAAGTTTTTACATGGTTTACTTGTTATATTCAATAAATTATTTCAGCTGTTCTACAGTAGTAGTGTCGGTGACTGAAAGTTTAGAAGTGGATACATATTACGACCTACAAGTGGCGAATGCCTTACTGAACGCAAACTTATTATAACTTGAGGTTTGTAAACTAACTTTTACAACTTTTATTATTCTTGTGCATACTATTTGCAGTTGTATAATTTAACTAACATAGGCTCATTAGTTATTAATATGTTACCTTCTACATGAAACTTCCATTCATCCAAGCTAAAACAAAAAAAAAAACATTCAAAATACGACTATTTAGAATGTGAATGATATCCTAAAGTACTTTTATATAAATAACTTAACTTACAAAAGATCCAATTTTAAATGTATCACTATGTTAACTATAACAATGAATGTAACTTGTTAATTAGTTTTGAAAACAAAGTAGTCTAGCCTGAATTGGCATATAAGAATCCTATTGACCAAGATGAAACTATTTCCTGTTATTGGCACAAAGATGGAATCATATTTATGTGGAATTTTATTCTGAGAAAAAGTACTTTCTGGTACTATGAAACATGTTTTCTTGTTATCATATGTATATTGTATCTTGTTTATTCAGTTGTTATTTAATTTGTCTGAAGTCTACAGATGGTGAAGTTTATTTTGATAGCTTAGTCTTTGTCATTTACTCAATATGAATAGGTATAGTCTCGGGTAACATTACAACATATAGGATGTAGAAAGATTTATAAGTAGAATAAAGTGTCTTTGTCTATAGTATCCTGATAGTATCATAATTTTTTTTTAAATTTATTTATATTTGTAAATGGTTTACTTATTACTAGTCCCTCGAGGTTTCACCCACATACAGTAGTACCCTGATACGGCGCATCGTGAATATTCATTCGCACAGAAAAGAAAGTATGGCCCGGAAGATTAACGAAAGAATGCTTAAAACTTACAATCAACCAAAAATCACAGCTATAAGGTTCATCATACACTGCAGCTGTTAGTTCCGTCTCACTCGCAATTCACGCCTTTCGCAAGGCGCGCACTAATATGACCGCAGCTGCTGACCAATAGCGTTTCCCGCCCTTTGAAAATGTATCTTCTGCGCAGGTACATTGGTAAGCCATATCAGTTGGGTAATACTGTACCTGGGTTAAAAAGTAGCCTATGTCCTTCTCTATACCATAGGCTATCTGTATGGCAAATTTAATGATGATTGGTTATGTAGATAAGGCGTTAAAGCATAACAAACACATAAACAAACTCACATTTATAATATTAGTTGGGGTTAGGATTCAAATATGTACATAATTATGACTATAATGCATACATAATACTGCAGCATATTCTTACAATTGAAAAACATCTTCCAACCATACATCAAAATATTATAACCTTAATTTTACAGATCACATTATGTCTACTAGTGTGACTACAGTAACATATCAAGACTTGGAATCCACTGATGTAATTAGCGTAGAACTAGTGCCGGAACGTAAAGGCCTGATATTAAAGCACTGTGAATACTATGTGAGCTCGCGGAGACATGGTACAACTGTTACGAGGAGATACAATGAGTTTGCAGTGCTTCATGATGTGCTGCATGCAAAGTATCCATATCGGTAAGATATACAAGCTAACAATATACTATTAAGTACTAGCTGTTCCCCGCGGTTTCACCCGCATTCCCGGGATAAACAGTAGCCTTAGTATTCGGGGATAATATAGCTTCCTGTTAGTGAAAGAATTTTTCGAATCCGACTGTATGTCCAGAGACTAGCCTGTTTTTACAAACAAAAAAACTCTTCCGCTTTATTATATTAGAATAGATTTAAATTTGACATTTCAGAGATGTTAAGTTTATCTTGGTTACCTTACAAATAATCCCTTAATAATAATATATGTTTTTTTTTGTATTTTTAGTGATTTAGTTTGTTCAACGCTAATACTAGAAAATTAACTTTTTAACAAAAAAATAAACCGCCTTCAAAGTACACTAAAAAGTATAAAATAACTCTTATCTGACACTGTTTTGAAGTGAGCGAAATCGCATGACGTGTTCTATAGAAAATATTTCGCTGACTTAAAAACAGTGTACATCTGCGTAACCCTTTCGAGTGTACAGGCCTGATGTTTTGTTGTGTGATTGCGTAAACAATGCATATTTATGCGATAGTAGCAATCGCGGCTGATTTACTGTAATTTTTTTAAGAGTTCCGTTGTCTATCTCCGAAACTCATCATCAGATCTATATGAAATGTATATGGGACCATTTCGGAATATACCCCTTTCGAACAAAAAAAGAATTTTACAAATCCGTCTATATATGACGGAGTTATGCCCGAACATACATAAAAAAAAAAAAAAAAAACAATATAAACATCCGAATTGAGAACCTCCTCCTTTTCTTGAAGTCGGTTAAAAATACCTTACCTATACCATAATTATACTACTTACTTACCTATATACTAGAAATTACCTTATGATAGAGAAACAGCATAGTAAACAATTTATTATGAGGAGGTGAAGTGTGAATAACCAAATGGATGATGCATACAACATATACACTGCAGTATAGTTTATACCTGTATACATATTTTAAGGCGAACATGCACTTGTTTGCGCCGACGATGCGAATGAGTCGCATTATAGTCGCGGCGGCGTCGTGTGACGGGTCGCTCACTTCCCTCCAATATGGCGAAGAGGGCGATGGCTGCCACACGCGTCATACTTGTGAACAGGTGCTGCTTGTGGGGGCTGGTCTGCTTAAGTTTGCCATTTATTTATTTACTTATTAAATATAGATTCAGTCTTCTTTGTAGTTTTGCCGCCGCGCCGGGGCACGCAATTGTTGTCAGTGCGATTAGAATGTAAAATTATGTAATGAATCTAAGCTTGTTTTGAAAAGAGTAATTGCTGAGTTTATTGCCGGCTCTTCTCAGCAAATGCAACCTTCCGAACCGGTATTAGAGTATTAGAGTCAGACTTTTCATAAGTGCCTGCGAAGGTCTATTTGAATAAATGATTTTGAATTTGAATTTGAATAAAAATAGAATTCCTTGTAGGAAATGACGTGAAACCTCGCTCAAAGGTGCCGAAAGAATAAGAAAAAAGATGTTTTGGGTATTCAAATACCCCCTTAAAAATAATTTTGAACATTTGAACTGACTTGCCCGCGCCCTGTCGTCGATCGGTTCAGAGGTTTAGTCGTGAAGAGGTAACAGACAGACAGACAGTTACTTTCGCATTTATAACATAAGTATGGATGGATATAGTAGGATTTTCTGAAAATTTCATCCCCCTCCCGTACATTGATCATGGCTGCGGGCGAGGGGCTCTATCACGTATCTTTGGTGGTAATCGTAACGAACACCATAAAGGTCATTATCAACTTGAAAACGGAACGTAACCGTATCAACTCGAGTTCAGCATTCTTTGTATGAAACTCAACGCACACTAATCGGAATCGTAACGTAAACGCTTCGCCTAGCCGTCAACCAGTGGTCGGCGAGCAGTAAGCGCGACGTCTCGCCCTAACCGTAGTTGAGTTGACGTACTGGAGCTGCTGATCCGTCGTCCGGTACGTCGTGTCGTGATCCGCTTTGGTTACGTACGTGCTTACGTTAGGTTGACGCCTGGTCGACGGCGAGGCGCAAGGCGATACTGTGACGATCCCTTCCCGAAAGTTGTGTGTACCTTTAAAGAATTTCATCCAATCAGGGCCCACCAATGGTCTTCATCGTACCGCATCATCATTAGATGAAATCATTAATGGTGTTCGTAACGATTACCACGAAACATACGCGATAGCCCGGCTGGTCCTGACGCTTCTATGTGTGCCGCACTTAATTATGATAACTCGGTTCATGTCATTTCCACTTGACGTCAGCAACGCCCACTCTTGACATAATTAAATTCAGACGCATTTGTTTGTTGTAGGTACACACTGACATACAACCAAACAAGATAGACGGATCGTAGGCGTTTGCGTCCTACTTTATAATAGTTTGTTGCTACTTGAATTAAGAGGACTCAATTCGTCATACTTTTTATACAAAACCCCTGTACTTATTATGGCGTTGTTAAACATTTTTCGTTAGATGTTTTGATTAAATTAGTATCTTGTGCACTATATCTAGCCGTGTATCTAGGCGTAATTTAAAAAAAGTGTGAAACAAATGCAGTCAAAGCCTCCGAAAAACAGCGTTTTTGCCTGAACTTTGGCCATATCTAATGTACCTATAAATTGTAAAAATAAAGAAAACATTTAGATACCAGGCTTGCAAATGTATTGGAGATTCTAAATAACTAACTTTTTTTTCACAAACTTGTAAGATTTTTTCACAAGAAGTACACGCCTGGAACAAGTTTTATGAATTCGAAATCATGAATGACGACCTAGCGAAGCGGCCGCGAGTGATCAGCGGAATTTACCGACTGATAACCGACGGCTCTGATGCTGTCTCTCTTTTTTCGCAGTCAAACATTACGTTGGATGAAAAAACAAGCTTTTAGACTATGCTTGCGTTGAAGTTGCGCCGGCCACAGAGGGCCACCTTAAGCCCATGTTTTGAAGCACTCGAATTTAAAGTTTCTCTAATGATATATTTCATGAGTGTGCAAATCGTCATCATTCGTCATTTCTTCCGAAATACTCTTGATACGGGTATATACTTAGGTACTTACTATTTTAGAATCTATAGGAAAACTAAAAGAAATTCAGAATAGGTATATGTCTAAAATATTCCCAAATATGATTGCATACGAAACTGCATGCTAAATGAGAAAAAAACAAAATGTATCAGATTCAGTCTACCCAATGTGAGACATTCGGACACAAATATTGTAATTAAAGGCGAAAAACTGGATCTTGTTGAAACAACTGTATTTTTAGGTATCACTTTAGATAATAAGTTACAATGGAGCCCTCACATTTGTAAATTGGTGGATAGACTTAGTTCTGCAGCTTATGCAGTGAGAAAAATTCGCGCTCTCACTGACGAATCTACGGCAAAATTAGTTTATTTCAGTTACTTTCACAGTTTGATGTCTTACGGTATCCTCCTCTGGGGTAGTGGTGCCGAAATCAATAGAATTTTTATACTGCAGAAAAAGGCTGTCCGCGCCACAGAACAGATAAATAAGGTTAGAATGGTAATGTGGGCGGGGCAAGCGCGCCACAGTTATGATTCGATAATCATAACTCGACCGATTCACTCATTCACCGCGGTCAGTGCGCGTCGGATTACGTTAGAGAACAGAGCTCTGGTTATAATGCCGTGTTGTGCTATTATAACGTGTAAGACGAAAAGTCAGACCTTCTAGTATAGAGCGAGGAGGTATATCTTTCCATCGCTAAGTCGAAAATAACATTTAATTACAATATTATTTGTAAAAAACATAAAAACATATTGATCACTATGAAATACCAAACATTAACAAAATTATTGCAACAAGTTATGAAAAACATACATTGACCGATGTGTACTCGCTCAATCAGCGCAATGACCAAGTCCGCTTTCAATGTACTGCATACATTGCGTCTTCTACACTTCGTCATTTGCCCTTATTGGCAGTGATGTAAGGCGCAGCATGTTTATCGATAGTGACGTGACCATGTGGTTTGGTTAAATAAACTTATCGATAGAGTTCTAGACTATAATATAATTATGTTTGACAAAGATAATTTTCGAATTATTTTATATTTAATTAACGATAGTACATTTTTAGTTAGACGTATTTTGAAATTAGATATTATATTAATCATTGAATGAATGTGACCGAATGATATAAATGGACATATAAGACCCCTCCTCATCTACGAGTATTTACTATGATGTATTTAGTATTATAATCTAAGTAAAATGTAATTTGACTAATGCAATAAATTATAAATAGTTGGTTTCCTTAAGAACCTAACGCCAGGGAACAATGGATTGGCGTGACAGGTAGAGGCATCGAAATAATAAAACTAAGGAAGCGTAATTGTGAACAAAATCAACGCGAAATTCGGCTCCACACTTCACTACATTGGCAAAATATCTCTAGTATTCGAACGAAAGAACACACATGCAAATAAGCCAATTAGCTGCGCTTGCCTAACGCGTTGTATTCCGGCAAGCGCGATGATTGGTTCTCGGCGAGACAGATAATGCTAATTGGTTCGTACGCCTGCTGCAGTGCGAGATGCGTGGACGATGTTATGCATTGATTGTAAGAGGATAAAGTATCGTATATTTGCACTATGCATATAAGTTGTATTAATTAGTTGTAATTTAACTATACCACTCTATTATATTCATTTAAAAGTTTGTGATGTGCTTTTTGGATTAAAATATTTCTTTATGTGTTATAATTGTATGGATGTAAAATTAAGAAGTATTTTAATCAGTTTATGGTTTTTACATACGAATTATAGAGTGATGGGTCGCGTTAAGGTCAGATCAGAGGGCGAACCACAAGCTCTTAAAACAATATTATTATAACCTTATTTGACTTTTGTTTTTCTTTGACATCCGACGTCAAAACGGGACAAAAGTCGAATATGGTTTATTTTTTGGCAACGCCCACCGCGGTTCAGTTTGCGTAGAATGATTTTTGAGCTCGAGTTACATTTCTTTAGTTTTATTATTTCGATAGGTAGAGGTAACTGGAAGAGCCGATAACCGATGTGGAAGAAAGGTTCTCGAGTGGCGACCACGTACTGGAAAGTGCCGAGCGGGACGACCTCCCACCAGGTGGACCGACGACCAGCAGGGGTATTTTAAAACGTCGGAATCGCTATCGGATACGGATTCAAAATATTACGAGGCGAATTTCAGCAATTGCTATTTTAATTTCCGAAAACTTTTCGATGAATCGAATTGATATTTCGGTAAAGAAACATCAAAAATATTCGAATTCGGAAATTAAAAAAGCAATTGCGCAATATCGCCTCGGTAGTTTTTGATTCCGTTTCCGATATCGAATCCGAGCGTTTTAAAATAGCCCTGCTGGTCAGATCTACTATCCGATTCAGTTCTACACCTTGTGGTACACTTTACGAAAAAACGATCACACCTCTACAGATGATAGCCATGTTTGGGGTTGTTGGAATTGTCGTGAGATGAACTTTGGCCATATATTGTATTCAGGGTCTGATGATGGAGTTGGAGTGTGGGTAAGCGCTGAAACTCCATAGTGGAATGACGTATCCTATCCTAACCATATTTGGGCTTTTGAAATTAAAATATTAAACTTAGTTACAAAAATCTTACGAGCCCTTACAAAGCTGCGCTTTTAGCTAGTTTATAGTAAAAAAATAAAATAAAATAATTTCTTAATATTAAATTCATGTTACATTTTTCCCCAAGCGTTCATCAGATAATTTATCGATAAAAATATCGACTTTATCAAGCAAATCAAATCTGTCTTTAGCTTCATAATTTTAACAGCTCACGCCTATGAAGTATCGTATTTTTTCGGTAATTACTTACTAACGATAATGTCGTTCTTCATTGACGGGTCCCACCCACTTAGTGAAGTGCCACGCACAACGAACAACCAGACTATCAATAATCAGTTTAGAAATAAAATAAATCGAACATTAGAAGTTAAGATTTAGTTAACTATATAATTTGTTGTAAAAATTTTCGTTATTTGCGCACTATAATATAAAATATAATATATCTATCACGAAGTTATCCGTAAAAAAACCACTACATACCCTAATAATTTTATTAGTTTTTAATTGTCACAAATTGATTATTGCCGGTCCAAAAAATCATTATGCTGAATAATAATATAATTAATTCAATAGAAAAAGATATGTTTGTTTTGTGTAATCCGTACAGCATAACCATGCAACTATCGATTCCAAGTTCTATGAGAATAATAATTGATAATCGAACCGATTCATTAACGATTATACACTACCCATCCCTACTGTAAGTTGTCAACATTTTTGACAGGTGTATGCATTTTTGCGTGTGTGAGTGTCTATGCCCACGGTAGCTTAGTGCTAGTGGGCGAACGAATATCTGCCCTGAGATTTATGTGTGCGTGATTTGGTTGTGTGCGAAATATTTGTAAAAATATGATTGCGTATGTGTAGAAATTAAAATAGTGGGGGTCAAGCGGCGACACTGGTCCTAGTCAGTGATATGTAAATACAAGATGTCGGACTAGCGCGCGCGAACTGTTGCAGACAAAATCAAAAAATTGTCGTAATTTGGTTTAGTCGGCTATTAGCAGCGGGCGAAACACATCCTATCGATGCGGTATCAATTAATGACAAGTTTTGTGTTCAAAAGGTGTAAGAACCACGGTTTTAAAATAAATAAGAATGAAGGAGTTTCATACCATACGTAAGTATATAAAATAAACGTCATATTTGCATTTTATCGTGGTTTTATTGCTCATTTACCGAAATTTATAAATAAATCTCGAACTTCCAATATGACGGTTGAAAAAGGATAGAGAATATGATAGCAACTGCAGCGCGACAAGGACAAATAGCGTGGCCTTGCATGCGTCATAGATTAATCAAACAAAAGCGTAATTGTAGGCACAATACAAAGCGCATTGATTTATTAGGTACAAGTAGTGTTGCCAGGTGTCCCGATATGCGCGGGACGTCCCGATTTTCAGGGGTCTGGTGACACGTCCCGATTTACCCTTGATCGGGACGCCTAATGTCCCGATTTTTCACTAACCTTCTTAGGTTGTACTATATTCGACAACTTTGACAGGAAAAATGAAGATATCTGATTCTGTAAGCTGTACTACATTAAAATATTTTATATACTCTTGACTGTTTTTTTTTCTAGCCATTGTAGGTAGCTGTCCCGATTTGAAAACCAAAATCCCGATAATTTTAACCTTCCGTTCCGAAATTTGACACACTGGACCTGGCAACACTAGGTACAAGTAATGAAATTCGGAAAAGCGGGTCACCCCTAATACAGGTTTTATAAACATAAAAGGGGAGTCCCAACCCATGCAAATTTTGTAAGATGTAATTTAATAATGAATAATACAAAGCGTTCGTTTGCCATTTGATAGTGAGCGTTCGTCTAATAATAATATCATGGCAATCAAAATAAGTTCTCGCTTTTAAAGAAGATAGAGGGATAAAATGAGTAATAGTAGGCTGTTACATAGTTTATTAGTAATAGTAGGCTATTACATAGTTTATTAGTAATATTATGCATCATAATGTATATAATTTAAGTGTATACGAACCGGTGGTCGACTCAATGGTAACGTTCCTAAGTGCCTTTTTAGGGACTAAATTGAATAAACGATTTTTTCATTTGAATGTATGTATGTACCTCGATAAATCAGACTTTTTGTTAATAGGTTGTAGGCCGTTGATTTAATCATTAATGTTCTTCATGTCTTCAAGACTCGGGTTTTAAGTAAAATGGCTTCTAACTTTCTACGAATGTTTTCTGATATTGAATTAGACAGGGCATTAGCTAGTTCGCTCATATTCCCAGTATTTCTATAGATATTAGGTTATTATGCTTTTGCATATGCAAATATGCAAATGCATAAAATCCGATGTCTAACCATTACCAATCAGTATAATATATCTATTGTTATACAATGTCACTTCTGTTTGCAACTT
Source organism: Polyploca ridens (assembly GCA_951394255.1). Lineage (NCBI taxonomy): Eukaryota > Metazoa > Arthropoda > Insecta > Lepidoptera > Drepanidae > Polyploca > Polyploca ridens. The sequence goes on from CATOBL010000025.1 coordinate 48,569, forward strand.
CGTATACTCTATGATTCACGTCTACAGATAGCTATCTCTTTCTGTACCATACGATTCGTATTATCTGTCGCATTCATAGTTGAAGTCTATTATATACATTTATGTAAGTACGTATAATTATAACGCAACAATAACTGAACGCCGCTCAGTATGAAGGTAACACATCTTGTATTTACATCAGTGGGTCCTAGTACAAAATTGGAGCGAGGGCCTTTCCAACCTTATTTATCTATTCCGTGGTCCGCGCAATATATAAAATAAGGCCTAGAGATTCTTTGAGAGACAAGTTTAAATCTATTAATATAATGACAGTGTCGTCACAGTACATATATGAAAATCTTATTCATGTGAGGAAAAACTTAAATAACTTTCCTAAGAATAGTGACACTCATAGTTTGAACACTAGAAATAAGCACAAACTTGCTGTACCTTTAACTCGGCTCAGCAAAGTCCTTAACTCTTTCAAGGGGCAATGTATACGTTTCTATAATAAAGTACCCAAAGAAATCCAAGAGCTACCTATACATAGATTCAAAAAGATAGTTAAACAGAAGTTATGCACGAAAGGGTACTATAAAGTTTCTGATTTTGTAGATGACAAGAATGCATTTGAATGAATTGTTCGCTTCGCAGGCTATTGTTATATATATTTTGTAATTGTAATACTTCTATTTACATATTTAAAAAAAAAAACACTTGCTGAGTTTCTTGCCGGAGTCTTCTCAGTTCAAGTTGTATTTGGAACCGGTGTAGAGCCATTTGTTAACGTTCATATGTGCCTTATCAGGGCCTAAATTGAATAAATGCTTTTTGAATTTGAATTTGAATTTGAATTTGAATACGAGTCTGATGGTCCGTCTGGCCTTGCATGTGAGATAACACTCGATGATAAGGGCTCTATTTCAAACAGATTTTGTCATGTTGCAAAAATGTAATCGAATAGTTTCCGGAAGTTTGAAAAATATGAGGAAAAATACCTTACATAACGCTGGAATTTAGGTACCAAATTCATTGGCAGTCAAAATTTTTTTTGAAATATTGTTTCCTATAAATAAGGTGAAGATATGAGAAAAAAATACGAAATATTCACGTTCATTCATACATATACCTTAGATGGATCACAAGATGGATTTCTACTAGGAAGACTTGGGTCTTGCAAACATTTTACACCGCGGCGTAACTACTATCTATTCTGTGCAGTACTATTATCTATTCTGTGTGTTTGCTAACAACATTCTTCAACTAATTACAGTCGGTATATCTAATAACCCAAAACAGTTCATCTGATCCGATACATCTTGTGAAACCACAGCTTATTCATACCATTACAGCGCTGTATGCCGCTTGCCACCAAAACGCGTGGTCGTAGGCGGAGGTAGCCCACGTTTCTTACAAAGAAGACGAGCAGCGCTGCAGCGCTGGCTGACGCTTGTCGCGAGGCACCCGGTCGTAGCACATGATGCTGACTTAAGATCGTTTTTGTGTGAAACCACTCCGAGGATAGATAAGCCTAAGCATGATGAGTTTATATTGGCAGGAACGCAAGAAGACAGTCCGGTAAGTTAACAATCACTGTGATCCGCGGTTTTGCTCGCTTTTTAACACGCTTTTATTAGCTTCACCTGTATGTATGTATCTATGTATGTATGAATGTATGTAAAGGAATCTTCGAACGTAATTTTCATCGACTTCCAGACGTCAGATTAAACTGAAATTTTGCACACTTATCAAGTACCGATGACAATACAATAATTTGGTACCATCGAGCTGATCTGATGATGGATCCGGAAGGCAGGCACTGGAACTCCATAACGGAGCAACGTTTCCTAGCCGTGTTTGGGCTTTTTGGAATTGTCATGAAATGAACTTTGACCATGTATGGTTTTCAGGGTCTGATGATGGAGTAGGAGAGTAAGCACTGGAACTCCATAACGGAGCAACGTTTCCTAGCCGTGTTTGGGCTTGTTGGAATTGTAATGAAATGAACTTTGACCATGTATGGTTTTCAGGGTCTGATGATGGAGTAGGAGAGAAAGCACTGGAACTCCATAGAGGAGCATCGTATACTAGCCGTGTTTGGGTTTGTTGGAATTGTCTTGAGATGAACTTTGACCATGTATGGTTTTCAGGGTCTGATGATGGAGTAGGAGGGTAGGCACTGGAACTCCATAACGGACCAACGTTTCCTAGGCGCGTTTGGGCTTTTTTTTTTTTTTTTTTTTTTTTTATTGTTTATAGGCCTGTGTTTGACCGCAATCTCACCATGGTAAGTGATGATGCGGTCGAAGGTGGTAAGCACACAAAGCCTAGAAGGAGCTGGCTCTCAAGTGCAGCTATCAGCTATCGGAACACACCGAAAGGTGCTTGGCGACAGATTTTCAACTTGATTGGCTTGTTGGAATTGTCGTAAGATGAACTTTGACCTTATATGGTTTTCAGGGTCTGATGATGGAGTAGGAGGGTAAGCACTGAAACTCCATAGTGGAGCATCGTATCCTAGCCGTGTTTGGGGTTGTTGGAAATGTCGTGAGATGAATTTTGACCATGTATAGTTTTCAGGGTCTGATGATGAAGTCGGAGGGTTGGCACTGGAACCCCACAGCGGAGCATCGTATTCTAGCCGTGTTTGGGCGTATTGTAATCGTATTATGTGCATTTTGGCCAAATATGGTTTTCTGAGTCTGGTGGTGGAGTCAAAGAGTAGGCACTGAAGCTAAATACTCATTATAAATGTGAAATAAATTGATATTGGGTGAAAATATGGTATAAGTAACATAATAAAATGGTATGAATAATTTATGTTGACTAAAAAATAAAAAATAAATTACAGTTTAAAAAAACTAAAAAAACACGCTTTAAAAAGCCCTGCACTAAAAAGTGTTAAATAATTATAAAATTGAACCTAAATACGCCACACACTTTTCATTCAAATATTGAACTTAATTACAAAAATTGCTTACATTTAGGCCCTTACGGGATAGACAGAGAATATATTTATGTTCAATTTTATAATTATTTAACACTTTTTAGTGCAGGGCTTTTTAAAGCGTGTTTTTTTAGTTTTTTTAAACTGTAATTATGATATACAACATTATTTTGCTGATCTCCAGAGCGCATTGTGTCTTTTGAAGTTCCGAATGAAACATTAAATCTGCCATTACATGTATTAATCAACCATAGTTGTTTGTAATACCCGACGCAAATTATGGCCTGTACTACGCCTGTACGTATCATCGGACGTTTATATAACAAAGAATGATAAAATCAAAATGTGGGCATAAGTATTATTATCTTTGGTAGCAATAGAAAAGTATACCAATATACTATTGTTGTTTGAAGTGTACCTCCTAACTTTAGTTGTTATTTTAGGGCGGAATGTCGACAGATGAAATGCAGACAGCGTTCCTTGCTGAACAAGAACAGCTCCGGTTGGTGCAGCTGGGTTTGGGCAGGTTGGCGTCAATATTTGAGAAAGGTTGGTCCTTCGAACCGCATAAAGCTGTCTTTTTTAAGGAAAATGTGCTGTTATTTTGTAAATATATTATAATTAATAGCAGATTGATAGTTTCTTAAAATAATTCTATCAAATCGACATATTTATAAGTTGATTGATAGTAATCAAATTTATCTTCGCCATATAAGTCATTAAAAGTCGAGACATGGAAATGTCTCGACTGATAATGACAAAATTTCACATTTGCTAAACTTTAAAGCCTTAAAACACTGTCTAGCTAAACAAGTGTTGAAACTGTGTTTAGTTCATCTTTTGTAGTAAGACCGTATGTTTTTTAAGTTTATTGATATTGATGGTAACATCTGTAGCTTTGACCTTCATAAGTGCGTGAAGTTCATAAGAGCCTTAACTGAATAAATTACTCCTTTACTCTAGTGGAAAGTCGGTGTGAAGCTGAAAGGGCAGATATTCGTGAGTTGGGCGCTGGGCTGCAAGCCTTGTCGGGGCCTACTGGAGCGGATACCACGCGATGGGCGACTGTCAAAGAAGCGCTTGGAGTAGCTGCTGAGTAAGACTTTATTCTTGTTAATATTCTGATTTCAATTTCATTCAGGTTTTACCTAACTCCCAAGAATCCAATTCATTTAAATCAATGGTTCCGTGGACCACCAGTGGTCTGTGGGAGCCAAAATATGGTCCGCGAACGATTTAAAGGGCGATGCATTACAGAGAAATCGAGGAAGAACTCATTGAATTTCAAAATGATTGAAATCTCATCCACTTGAGAGATCAGATTTCTGTTACATTAGGATTGATTGAATTACTAAATTTTGGTTATAAAAAAAAATTAAGAATTCAAACACTATTTCTATTTAAAAAAAGATATAACGTAAACACTTTTGCTTGATAAAGTGAAATTTAAAAAATATATCAGATTTTGCTAGTGATCACAAACTTTTTTTGATGTGTGTATGCAGTAGATGCAAGTCCCTGCTAATAACAAAGAAATCAAAGTGGTCCCTGGTCAAGAAAAGGTTGGGAACCACTGATTTAAATAAACCACAGTGCGCACTTGGTTCATCAGACCACTGTCTCGTCCAGACGCAAGTGCCATGTGCTCGGCCTGATTCGCCCCGGCCTCCCGGATGACGACGGATGTGGCACCAATTCATATTCTTACTCTATGGTGGCACTACAAGTTAGCAGATTGGGATGGATTGCGAGATTGTTTCGCATCGTACCCGTGGAGGCAACTCTGCGTTACATCATAAGATCCTAACACCTGTGAAGCTGCCGTCACCGAGGCGATACTGTCGGGAACGGAATGTTATAACTAGGGATTGCAAAATCCGGATTTTTTTCAAATCCGGATTCCAAGTTTATCATCACATATAAATCCGGATTATCCGGATTTTTCGAATTTCGGTATTTTTTTTTAGCAATCTTTTGTAATTTTAAATTGTACGCGTAGTTTTATGCTAAACTATTAGTAGTTTGAAGATGAGTGTACTATTTTATTGTTTTTCCATTGTTTTTATATAAAAATTAAATAATAATGTAAATATAAAAAAAAAAACTATGGACTTGCGTTTGGCCACTGAGCCGTCATTAAGGATAATGACGAAACCTAAGTTGGAGCACGCTTACCTAGATGAAACCTATTCACCATGGCCTTGAAAGTGCCTAGATTGTAAGAGTCAGGTAACACAGACGCCGGCCGGAAGCATGTTCCACTCCCTTGCTGTCCGCATGACAGGTATGTCAACAACGTATGGGTGAAATTTTTCCCGGCTTCTTGTGGTTGGTAAGGTTGAACAATTCCTGCACACACTCTCCAAATATATTGTAATAGCCAGATTGGCATTACCCCAATCGGAGACTGCCTGTAAGGTCACGTTCAAACTCTCTACCATGGCCTCTCGCAACAATTCGATCTAGTCACTGGTGGCTCGCGCGCTGGAAATATAGACAACGGTGCTACTTCTGCGTAACCAAAAATACCAGGCTTCACCAGATCGTTAATATGCAGCAGAAATAAGGTTGCAGAGAGAACTGAACCCTGAAGCATGGATTACCAAAAGGTCCGACGAACACCCGTCTATGACCACATGAATAAACCGTTCGCTCAGAAAATTGGAAACTCAAGCGTACATACGTACATACCACCAGAGACTCTCCATATCAAGGAAGCTTACTGAGAAGGCTGGTGTGCCAGACCCGAAATAAAAAGAAAACTGAGATCAGCCGATGTACAAAATGCTTTCAGCGGTAACCCATCTAGAACTATAATTCTTGATATTACGTTGTGCAGAGTTGTTACTCGCGCAGCGCGCGCGTCGCCTCCATCTAAGACTCACTGGTCGACTTAGCTACTAGCTAGATGGATGAGCGGGAGCAACTAGCAGCGTGTGAGCCGAGCGGTTTATAGATTTTACTATAGACCTTATAGGCACCGTCAACAGACACGGCAACGCAATCGCACGAACTAAAGCGCAGGAGTTTTAAATATTATGCGGATTTGTGCGTCAGAAGTCAGAGTAATACTGACCTACATCTACTGGATATTCAATGATGAGAATTGTATCATCATTGTACAATATACAATTATGATTTAAGGATAAACATCAACAAATCTAAAAGATCTTTTAGATTATTATTTTTTACCTTCGTAGAATGTATAGATGTTTCAGTGATTAGCGTCAGTAGAAGTTCAATTGGCACATTGTGTTATGAATGTTTTTTGTATAATATGAGCCATATTTGAACATTTCTCACGGTTTCTCTAAAAACCGTCAAACTTACTATTTTGGGAAATGTACAAAAATAGTTAATCTTAAACAAAAAGTATCAATTCTACAATATGCTAAATGAACTACTGGTCGCGAATCACTGAAACATCTATCCATATTGATCTATGAAGGTAAAAATAAAAAAAAAACTCGAAAAAAATCAAATTTCCCGCCTCGTAACTGGGGCTAACCTTAAATTCGAAAAAACCGGATTTGATTCTGAATATTCGGATTTATAAATAGGCCCAAAAATCCGGATTTTTCAGTCATTTTCGAATTTCGAAGTATCCGGATTGCAATCCCTAGTTATAACCCAAACCCGCTAGTAGCTGTAGGGGTGAAGAAACGACCGTGGTTTAATCAGTCCTGCAAAGAAGCTAGGCGAAATAAGCAGACTGTATGAGGCTTGGACCACGGCCCGAACTAATAAGGACCCTAACATCTCTGATGCGTAACGCAAAAACGCTGCCCCGAGGTCAGTCAGCGAATGATTGCCAGGCCTAAGTTCGATTTCCTCGGCAATTGGTGAGAGGCTGACTGATTATCCTTGTCTCTGAGAGTTGCGCTTTTTGGTCTGTTTTGCCTAAACTGCTGCAGGAAACTTTTGCCAGTTGCCACCACGTAAGCTGGACGGGAAATGGCCCATAGTCCTAAGAAGAAGAAGGAGAAGGCTGACCTTTAGGCTCTCACTTTGCCTCGAACTCAACTTTGGATGATGGGGGCGCCACACAGCCTACCATCCCACAGTGTGACAGGTCCATGCCGGAGATTCGTATAACCTAACATGTAGTCTGGTAGGAGTTGTTCTCTCTGGACATCCTAAGTCGAGTGGGTCAGATGGCATACCGGCAGTGGTGCTGAAGAAGTGTTCTCTTGAATTGTACTCTGTAATAACGCGCTTTCCTGCTTGAAAACGGAAGTTCCGCCTTCATAGAAGACTGCCCACGTGTACCTAATGCCCAAAAAGGGCGACTGATTGATTAGACCCGGCGAATTATAGGCCTATCACCTTCCTTCTCTCCAAAGTGATGAAACGAGTGATCAACATGCATCTCTTGAGATACCTAGATCACGATTTGTTGAGCGAATGACAATACGGCTTCCGCCACAGTGACTGCACTGTGGCGGTGGTGTGCGCTCGGCTGGTGATCTACAAGAGTATGTCACACACCATGGTCACTCGCTATTGAGACTAAGAGTGAGGCATCGGCGGTGAGTCTAGATGTAGCGAAGGCATTCGATTGGGTCTGGCACCGGGATCTTCTAACGAAGCTACCAGCATTGGGGCTTCCCGAGGGATTATACAAATGAGTCGCCAGCTTTCTGTCTGGCAGATGCATAAGAGCCGTCATTGATGGTAGTTGCTCTGATAGCATGGACATTAATGCTGGCGTCCCGCAAGGCTCCGTGTTATGACCGACACTGTTCCTCCTGCATATCAGTGACATACTGTCTATTGACGGCATTCATTGCTATGCAGACGAAAGCACAGGAACTGTTGAATCTAATATTTATAATAAACAATATATACTTATAATGGGGAAAAAGTAACAAAGATGTTTTTTATGCCGTTATTTTTACTGAGCATTTTCATAGCTAAATTGAAGGACAGTAGTACCCAACTGATAAGGCGCGTCGTGAATCTTCGTTCGCACAGAAAAGAAAGTATGGCCCCGCAGATTAACGAAAGAATGCTTAAAACTTACAATCAACCTTAGATCACTACTATACGGTTCATAATACACTGCAGCTGT